>VMDO01009913.1:0-74518 GCA_007922755.1 Pedetes capensis | reverse complement strand
TAGAAAGATGCTGTTGCTACTTTGCAGGAAATCTCTGCTCACAGCAAATATTGATTTTCTTATTATTATCATAGTTGTATTTGTTCTAGAACTTCATATAAATGGAATTATACAGCATTTACCGGTTGAGTTTGCTTTCTTTTACACACCACAAGCCCTGAGATGTTTCCATAATGCTGTACTATTAGCAAAGATGTTTTATATCTATACACTTTCTTTCAATGAGTAATATTTCATTGCATTATGCTATCATTATTTTGGTAGTTCATAGTAGTAGCAGATTTTTTTAAGTGATCTATAGACATAAGTGTAAATTCCTTCTGTGTAAATGAACAATCATTTGTCTTGGGTGAATACCTTGAAGCAGAACATTTGAATGTAAAGTTAAATGGATAAATGTGTGTTTAACTTAATGAGAAATGGTATAATAGATTTTAAAGTGGATATATTATTGAACATACCTTAGGGAATAATGGAATCCAGCAGTTTCACATTCCCACTTGTTGTTGTTAGGTGCCATCAAGTCTGTTCCAACTCATAGTGACCCTATGCACAACAGAATGAAACACTCCCTGATTCTCTGCCAGGCACACAACCTTTTTTAAGTTTAAGCCCATTGTTGCAGACACTGTGTTAACCATGTAGTTGAGAGTCTTCCTTTTGTTCATTGACTTACCACTCTCCCAAATATGATGTCCTTCTCCAGGGATTGGTCCCTCCTGATTACATGTTCAAAGTATTTGAGATGCAGTCTAGTCATCCATCCTTGCTTCCAAAGAGTAATCTGATTGCACTTCTTCTAGGACAAATCTGTTGGTTCTTTTGGCAGTCATTGTTGTTAGGTGCCGTTGAGTCAGTATCTGACTCATAGAGACCCTCAGGGTTTTCAATGGCTGACTATTTTGGGATTACCTCAGGAGTGGATTGCCATGTCCTTCTCCCATTTTTGTGGTGCTGGAAATTGAACTCGGGGCCTCAGAGACTGCAGCACAGTGCTCTACCAACTGAGCTAAATCCCAGCCCTTTGGCAGTCATAGTATATATAATATATATCTACAGTACTGAAATTCAATATCTACAGTACTGAAATTCAAAAGCACCAATTCTTCTCTTGTCTCCCATACTCAAATGTCAAGCTTTCACAACCATGTGGTGTGACTGAAAATATCATGACATGACTCAGTCACACATTTGACTTCAACGTGATATCTTGATCTTCAATGTGACCTCTTTTCAACCTTTAAAGAGGTCTTTTAAAACAGCTTTTCCCAATACAAATTATCTTTTGATTTCTTGACTGGTGCTTTGGTGAATGTTGATTGTAGAACCAAGCAAAGCAAAATATTGGGCAACTTCAATCTATTAATTCATTTATCCTGAAGTTGCTTTTTGATCCACTTGTAAGAATTTTTGTTTTGGTGATGTTGAGTTGCAATCCATACTGAAGGCTCTGTTCTTTGATCTTCATCAGTAAATGTTTTGCATCCTCTTCACTTTCAGCAAGCAGAGTTGTGTCATCTGCATAACAGAGGTTGTTAATGACTTTTCTTCCAATAATGATGCTGTGTCCTTCATAAAGTCCAGGTTCTCAGATTATTTGCTAAGCATAGAGATTGAAGAGGTTGACCAGGTAGCTGTTTTCCAAATCTCTTGGCCATGAACAAGTGAGCAACTCCAATGTTTGTTGAAACATCTCTACTGGTATTTCAACAATTCCTGGAAACTTTTTTCTCCAATTCCTTCAAGGAAACTTACACTTTGTCCTTCAATAGCATTGGTTTCTGATCATATGAAACTTCTTCAAATGTTTGGTCTTCCATCAATTATTTTTGGTATGTTGTTGTTGTTAGGTGCCGTCGAGTTGTTTCCAACTCATAGGGACCCATATGGGGTTTTCAATGGCTGATTATTTCGGGATTGCCTCAGGTGTGGATTGCCATGTCCTTCTCCTGTTTTTGCAGTGCAAAACAGGGAATCGAACTCAGGACCTCAGAGATTGCAGATCAGTGCTCTACCAACTGAGCTAAATCCCAGCCCTATTTTTGGTATGGGACTGTATATTCCTTCCATCTTCTTTTGATGTTCCCTGAGTCATTTAATTTTTTCCCTGTGGAATCCTTCCACTTGAGGCATGATTTTTTTCTTCAAATCCTTAAGCTTGAGAAAAATAGAGTGTGTTCTTCTCTTTGGTTTTTCTGTCTCCAGCTTTTTGCACATATCATTATAATATTTGATATTGTCTTCTCAAGCTACCCTTTGAAATCTTCTGAAATCTTAATTACTTAAGTTCATCATTTTTTCCTTTTACTTTAGCTGCTCGATATTCAAGTGCTGCTTTCCAAATCTCTTTTGATGTGTAACTTGGTCTTTTCACTTTTCCTGTCATTTTAATAACATTTTGTTTTCCTCATGAATGATGTCATTGATAGCATGCTACAACTCCTCTGTTTTTCGACCATTAGTGTCTAGCAATTCAAATTAGTTCTTGAGATGGTCTCTGAACTCAGATGGGATGCACTCAAAATCATACCTTGGCTCTCATACATTTGTTCTAATTTTCTTCAGTTTCAATCTGAATTTGCATACGAATAGTTAATGATGGCCTGATCCACAGTCAGTAAGCATCTGGTTTTATTCTAATGTTTGATATGGAGCTTTCCCCTTTATATCTTTCCCAAATTTAGTTAATTTTGTTCCTGTATGTTCCGTATAATGAATTCTATGTACATAATTGATGTTTATAATGGTTAAAAAATGTTTTTGCTAGCCAGGCACTTGGCGCACACCTGTAATCCCAGCGGCTCAGGAGGCAGAGGCAGGATGAGGATAAGTTCAAGACCAGATGCAGTCTGTGTAACTTAGCCAGACCCTGTCTCAAAAAGTAAAAAATAAATAAATAAATAAAAATAAAAGGCTGAGGGTGCAGCTCAGTGGTCCAGCACTTGCAGAGCATGCCTGCGCGAGGCCCTGGGTTCAACCCCCAGTACCACACACAAAAAATAAATAAATAAATAAATAAATAAATAACTGGATTTATCTTGAACAAACCAAGTTGGAAACATCACAATACCTAATTCCATGACAAACTAGAGATCCATAGTAAATGAACATATGACATAAAACCAGATGCATGGGCCAATGAAACTTAGTACATGGTCCAGCAATAAACATACAGCTTTACAGTTAACTGATTTTTCACATAGGTATCATAGACATATATTGCAGGAAGGACAACCCTTTAAATCATTTGTTCTGGGAAAACCGGACATGCAAATGCAGAAAATTTACTTAGTCTATTATCCATCATGCTGATTCACTTTATAAAAAAAAGAATATACATGACCTAACTATAAATATGATACTACTAAATATGATAACCTATAATTATAATACTACTAGAAGAAAAACTAGAGGAAACACAAGACATTGGAATAGGCAGTGATATGTTGGATTTGATCCAAACAACACAGAAAATAAAAACAAGAAGAGACAGATGAGATTAGTTCAAACTAAGAAATTTTGGCACAGCTAAAGAAACAATCAATAGAGTGAAGAGACTACTTACAGGATAGAAGGAAATACTTGCCAATTATTCATTTCACAAAGGATTAACATCCAGAGTATATAAGGAACTTAAAAAGTTCAACAATAAAAATTAAGTGATCTGATTTAAAAAGAAAAAATGAATAGATAATTCTCAAAATTATAAATGGTAATGCCCAAAACATACACGAAAAAATCCTTGATATCATTAGTCATCAGGGAAATGCAAACCAGAACTATGAAACATCACCTCACCCTAGTGAGAATAGGTATTATTAAAAAGATAAGTGATAAACAGTGATGGCAAGAAAGTGGAGAAAAGGATGACCCATGCACTGCCAGTAGGAATGGAAACCAGTACACCCATTAGGAAAAACATTGTCCAGTTTCCTCAAAAAATTAAGAATAGGTTGTATGATACAGCTACTTCACTTTGGGGCATATATCAAAAAGAAATTTAGTAACCAAACCCAGGAGATATCAACACTCCCATGTTTACTATTCATAATAACCAATATATAGAATCAAACTAGCTACTTATTGATGGATAAATAGATTAAGAAAATGTAGTATATATAAACAATGAAATATTTTTCACCCATACCAAAATCCTAATTTTTACAGTAATATGGATTGAATCGATGTATATTAAGCAATGTAAGTCAAACACAAAAAGACAAATATCACATGTTGTGCTATTGTTGTTGTTGTTAGGTGCCGCCGAGTTGGTATCCAACTCATACCAACCCTCATAGGGTTTTCAATGGCTGAGTGCTTCGGGATTGTCTTGGGAGTGGATTGCCAGGCCCTTCTCCCATTTTTGCAGTGCTGGGAATTGAACTTGGGGCCTCAGAGACTGCAGCGCAGCACTCTACCCACTGAGCTAAATCCCAGCCCTGTTCTGCTATATTGTTGTTGTTAGGTGCCGTTGAGTCGGTATCCGACTCATAGCGACCCTCTGTGCAACAGGGGAAACACTATTGTCAGTGCTTCTCTGCTGTGCATAGGGTTTTCAATGGCAGATTGATTTTTGGGAGGGGGTTGCCAGGTCCTTCTCCCAAGCTTACAGCTTCTGGTGTTTCCAGGCGGTCTCCCATCCAGGTACTAACCAGGCCTGACCCTGCTTAGCTTCCGAGATCTGACGGGATGGGATGCCACAGGGCTATGGCTGCAGGCTGTTCTGCTATAGTGAAGGTAAAATATTGTTGACTTGAATGTTGAATGGTCATTATTAGAAACTGGAAAGAATAGAGGAGGAGAAGATGGATAAAGAGAGGCTCAATAGTGGGTTTGCAAAGAGTTAGATGGAAGAAATAAATTCTGGTATAACCCAGCACAGAGGAATGCCTATAGTTCACAGTAACTTATTGTATATTTTACAAAGAACTAGAAGAGAAATATTCACAGTATCTACACATAAGAAAGGATGAGGACAGGGAAATGCCAATTGCCCTGATTTGATCAGTGCACTATGTGTGCATATGTTAAAGTATTACACTGAGCCATATAATTATGTTCAGATTTTGTCCATTCTATATATCAGTTAAAAGAAATTTAACTTTTCAAAAAATAAAGAAGAAAATGAATAGCATTTTTTATTTTTGTTGCCACTCATTTTTCCTCTTTTCATTTTATATGTAATGCTTTTGTGTCCTGATTAAAAAAAAAGTCTTTGACTTTTCATGTTTTCAAATATTATTTTTGTATATTCTTAAAAGATACCTTTTTTCTAAGGCTGTTCCATCTTAATTTTTGTATGAAGTGAATCAGTGATCAAAAGATATTCTAACACCAACAGACAAAGAGTAATTGTATCCTGGGATCTATTTGACTTATGCTTTATTTGAGGGGAAAGTAAAAGATAATCCACATTCTTACATTGATTCCAATACATGTTACTTTGCAGTTACAGAAGTATTTAAATTATCATACTTATTTCCACAAGTTACTAAGAAAATAATTTTTCTTTTTATTGAAAAGAATAAATATATCATATTTCTGATATAATGTTGATGTCGCTAGACTAATCACATTACTACTTCTTGTGGTTGTATGCCCTCCATTCAGAAGAGATTCCTAATGACCCTATGTATGACAGAAAAAAACACTATACAGAACTTTGCAATGCACATGATCTTTTTATATTTGAGCTCATCATTGCAGCCACTGTGTTTCTTATTTCGAGTGGTGCCACATCAGCAAATGGATGACCCAGGGATATTCTACTCTCATCATTAAGATTGACCTACTCTGAAGAGGCAACTCTTCCCCAGTTGTTATTTAATTCCTTCCAGCCTGTGGGATTCATTTTCTGGTACTATATTTGACAGTGCTTCTCTGATATTTTTAGAGTATTCAATGGCTAACCATTTAGCGGGTAGGCTGCTGGGTTCTTCTCCATAGTCTGTCTTAATATGGAAACTCAGCTGAAACCTGTCTACCATGAGTGTCCCTGCTGGTATCTGAAATACTGATGAATTAGTTTTCAGCATTACAGTAACACACAAGCCCCCACGACATGGCAAGCTAACAGGCATGTGAGGGATTACTACTAGAGGGAGGCTAAATCGGTTAAAATCTGGACCCAGTGAAATTGCTAAAGTTATTAGGATTTATCTGGGCCATAGGCACCAGATATCTTACACACACAGACATACATACATACAGACACACACACACACACACACACACAGTTTTTTTCCCATGCTCCAAGTCAAAATAAGTGGTATAAAGACTAATTGGATTTTTGATTTCCCAAACAATTTCATATGATACTGAGTAGTAACTTCCTTTCTATATGGAAATTTCCTTCTCTTTGATGTTTTTTCTTTCTTCCATCCATCCTTCCTTCCTTCCTTTCTTTCCTTTTTCTTTGTTTTCTTCTTAATACTGACGAGCTGAACGAAGGGCTTATGCATGCCAGGCAAGCCCTAGTCCACTGAGCTGCACCGTAGCCCCATTTTCATATTGTTTTCTTTTAAGATAGAATCTTGCTAATTTGGGCAGGTTGCCTCTGGCCTCAAACTCAACATACTCTTGGCTTACCTCCCAAGTGCTGAGAATACAGGTGTGTATCACCACTCCAAGTCTGAAATTTATTTTTCTTAATATTTGGATTTGACTAGAACTCTAAGCAACAACCAGCACTCTTAGAGATTCAGAAAGTCACTATCCAATAAATTCCACCATTTCCACATGCTGGCAAAGTTATACAATATTTTAAATGTCCACCAAGCACCACGTCATAAGAACCTTTGCAATAAATTCTTTAGTGTCTTCAAAAATTGATTGGTAGGATTTTACTCTGAAGTTACTTGAGACTCTTGCCAAATACATTCACTTCAAACACAGCTGCAGTCCTGAGCTTTAATTAAAATTGTTTCTATTATGAAAGACAAAAAAAATTGCTTTGAAATCTGAAATATCCTTCAGGTCATAGACTTGGTCAGAATAACATTTCAGTAGAGAGATAAATGCACAGAAATGCTTCCTCATCAAATGTTCAAGAACATGTTCCCTAGAGGTACCTATTGATTACAAGTAGAGATTTATAAAATGCCTTAGTGTCCTGCATTGCATCCTTATGAGAAGTTACCTAACCTCATTGTCAAAAGGACTTCGCTAATTAATCAAATCCTGGAGCTGCCAAAACACATATCCTGGCTTATGTTTCAAAGATGGGAGACTTGCCCTAAATCTGGAAATCGATATATTACAACTGGCACTTTGAAAAGGGATAAGATGAATACACTGAGTGGGCAGAGAGAACAATGGAACTGCCTGTGCCATCAGATTAACAGAGTAGTAGTAATAATAATAATAGTGGGGTAGCTTACACCTGTTTTTTGTATTGGCCAATGACCTGGCTAAATGGTCTAAAAAAGGACTTTAAGTGACTGGAAGATAAAAAAGAATTGCATAATAGGGAAAACATTACAAAAACAACTGTGTCCTTGGAAAAGAAGAAAAAAAAAACCAATCTTTTTCAGCAGAGGAATAAAATCAGTGGATATGCTCATTCTTTCATTGAATAGTGGCCTCTTTAGTAGAGATAATGAAAAGTCATGAAGTCATTGAAGAGTCAAACAATAAACTGAATAAAAAGGCAAGCATTACTTTCTTCTTCAGTAAATAAGAATTTAAAATTTGACTTTTTGTCAACGTAAATATCAGAGTGTAAAAGGAACTATTGCAAGCTTACAAAAAAATTAGGTTAATCTGTACATGACTAGTCCTTTACAATTACACACATTTGAAGACTTCATGGAGATAATTAGGAGTTTTGATCAAAATTATATTGACTCTGAGTTTAGATTTCCATAGCTAGTGCCTGAAGCAGAATGATATAATATTATGAGGGCCCTGTGTCCGAACATACAACTTCAATTCAGACCCTTTGCTTTACCAGCTGATAAAGCAATTCTTTTTGCTACAGGAGTCCCATAACACTAGGCTAAGTCTATGAATAGCAGAGAAGTACTAACAATACTGCTTTGCCTGTTATACATAGGGTTCTATGAGTCAGATAAGCACCTAACAACAACAATAAGGAAAGAATACATGGAGGATGACATAGAAACTTACATACACTTTTAGCTAATTCTAATATTGCTTTTCTCTGCCTCAAAATGTAGCACCACAAAGTGGATTAAATTTGTGGGTTTCTTAAGGAAAACTTGGTCACTAAATAGGACATCATGAACATACCTTTAAATATTGATGTGAAAAAGAGATTCACATATAATTTGTATAAGTCTAGGATTCCTAAAAACAGCTGAGTTAAGTTTAAAAGAAAGATATATTTAAAAACACATGAGATTATATTGACTATTCAGAAAGGATGTTATTTGAAGAGAAAGAAAAGGGTGGTCATAAATTTGGACAGATAGCTCAGTAAATAGTTGGACAACATACTAGCAGAGAAATTTGAAAAAGGCCACAAACACTGATTCAGGATAGAAAATTAAACATATTTCACATGGTGGTAAAGGAATGATCCCTGGAAAATAAAAAGAGGAAGATAACCTGGATCTTATTAGTAGATATAATTGTTAGTGCAAATAATTTTTACTATGGACTGCCTTGGAACCAAGCCTTAATTTTTTAACGTATTTTGCAGGAGGCATGATTAACAGTAGTGATAAAAAGTACATTTCAGAAAAAATGTAAAGATAGGCACTTTGGCATTCTTAGAGTATTCAAAAGAATTTTAGATAAAGGCCAAATGATCACTGATATTTACAATTAAAATATGTGCTTCATTTGCTGCAGTATGCAACAGGATTATTGAAAATGAAAACTTCATTGTTTTCTATATTTGTGAAAATCTTGTCAGTTCACTGGATTCTGGGATTTCAGCCAGAAGGATGGTGATATTCTAATAATGTTGCTTTTGTATTATGATATTTATTTTTCAACTAATTTTTGATGCTTCCATTTTCTAGTTGCAAGAGCAATAAGAATTCCCTTAACTATCTTGCATCATACATAGACATGTTTCGAATGCTCTGAGAAAATGTTTTCATTAGGGAAATAAAAAAAAATTCAAAAGTAGTTGTACCTTAGGATTTTTTAGGCACTGCTAAGAGGTCAAAACAATTGTAGTCCAATTATAAACAAAACTGGAATGTTTGTATCAAATATTTTATAATTTCATTTTCTTTATAATTTAAAGAATTTAATGTACTTTTCACATTTATTGTCTGATTCTGACAACAGTGTTTAAAATTCAGAATAGGTTATAAGAAAACTAAAGGCAATTAATATTTTATACACAACCTTCTTAAAAACTAGAGCCAATGTTTATTGCCTTAAATTTATTGAAATTTTTATGACAACTGTATTGTTTGTATATTGTCATTGTGCATCTGATTTTAACACTTCATGTTTGGTGCAACTTGTTTACAACCATGAACCACTAATAAGATTACAAAGAGTTGATAAACTATTCCAGTAGCAGTAGTATCTCTTCATTTAGTGATACAAGGCATTTTAAAAACAAGATTCACTGTTCTATAATGAAATATACAACAAAAAATTCAATCTAGTTGTGAATACACATGTAGTCTTTTGTTCAAATAACATGGCTATATGGTAGGAAAGAAGTTAACTGGAAACCAGGAAATGTAGATTTTGGTTGAGAAAGTGTAGGTTATTAAGCAAGCAATAGACGCTGAAGTTAGATTGCCTGGTTCTAATTTCAATTCTGTAATATACTAACTCTGTGATCTTTGCTTCTTTGAACTTGTCTTTCTTCACCTATGAAGTAGAGTTAATAATATCTCTTTCTTACTTAGGTTATGTTAAATTTTAAATTATTTATTAAAATTACAGAATAGACATAAAACAGAGTTTGCATGTAATAAATTTTGTTTTTGCCAGTTCATAAAAACTTGAATATAAATCTACTATTTTCAATCTAGAAATGAGAGAATAAATTAAGTATAAATAAAATTATAAGAACTATGTTTTATTTATGTCATAATTTCATGGAATTAGCCTCCTCCATTATCAATCTTTCCTTACATTATTTCTTCTTCAGTGTTCACTTTGTCTGGCCCTATCTGTTTGATAGGTGCTCTTGAGTCGAATCCATCTCTTCTAACTGCATATTTTCACTCTCCCTCATAAACAAGTGTCTTTATTTCCCATTTTACTAAGCTTAGATTTTAGGGCCCATCATTTTAGACATAACCACATGCACATACAAATACCTTTGACAATTTCTTCAAAGTTGGAAAAATCATAGTTTAAATACAATTCTTTGCTCAATCACTTCTCATCTGGAAGGTCTGAGACACTGAAGATAGAGAAAAACAATCTATAGGAACAGCGTTGTTTTAATTTCATATCCACTGACTTCCAATATGATATACTGCTACAGGGAATCCTGTACTTCCCTAAGCTAGTGATTATTTTATTATCTTATAAGAATATTTAATGTCTTCTCTTTTTTCAAACTCCCAACATGTGGTATGTCTCCAGGCATATTGTGAAGTAAGAAATTGGGTGTTTTCAAACTGATAAGAATGAAGAAGCATGTTTCCAGGCTGAGTAGCTATCTACACCTGGCCCTGAAATGCACAGGCATACAATTAGAAACATAGAGTTCAATTTATGAACTTTAAAAATGTTCTGGAATCAAGAGCCTTGTGGAAATTCTGGCAGGGCCAATAACATCCTTGTTATTTAAAACCAAAGAATTTGATGAATGTCATTTTTATATCATAGAAAATCTGAAGTTTTTATGCCACCTGAAATAGTTAAGTGTGAGGAAGGTAAATTTTGGCTCTAACTTGTCTTTACACCATTCACTATGTGAGTAAATACTGTTATTTCCCTCTGGAAAATGCAGCAAAAAAAGGCCAGGTTGGAGGAGACCTCACTAGGTGATCAAACTTACAGGCATCTTGCTCTTGGACTTTCTAGCACTTCATCACCTTCCCAAATTTGTTTCAAGATTAATGAATGGAATCTTATTTGAATTCACCATCCTAATGGTACCAGAAATACATGTCTGGGAGTCTGACAGCAGCAAAACCTTGGTCCATGTGTTAGGTGCACAAAAGAATTTATGCTTGACACAGAAATTACAATAGATAGTATTTGTGTTGTTGTTAGGTGCCTTGGAGTTGTGTCTGACTCATAGTGACTCATAGAATGCATATTAAAAGATAGTACACTCTTGACAATAAGTGAAGGCAGGCAATAGATGAGAGTTATTGCTGAAGTTTAAGGTCAAATATAATTTTTTATAAAGGAAGTTGGTCCTGGGAAGAAGGGAGGCATGCCATACATCTGGTGTCTTTAGTTTTGTAAAACGGATTTGCTGAGTACTTTCAAAACAATATGTCCATGAATGCATATGCTGGAATAGTCTGGCTTTGTGTGTACTCAGGCAGCTATTGATCCTATGTACCATAAAGCCATATAATGTGAGGTCCACTTGGATCCCTTTGATACTAATTCATTGTGATAGTCCATTTTGTGCCTTGTTAGCAAAATATCTGACACTGGATAGTGTATGAGGGAGAAAAGTTTATTTCTTCCATGTTTTGAAGCCTAGAATGTCCAAGAATGACACATAAGTTTTGGGTTTTTGGTGAGGGCTACTTTCTGCTTTCAAGATAGCATCCTGTTGCCACACCATCCAGATGGGTATAACACTGTCTTCCTCCCCCTATAATTATTCTATAAAGGTATACCTTTAATAAACCTTATCTATATTCTCTACTATAACTTCTCTTTGGGGTATAAACTCTTTTATTTGTCCAATACAAAGACCAAGGTTTTGGTACCAGATTCCTTGATTCATGCTTTAGACTCACCTATTCACACTCCCCACATCTCCTGGATGGCATGAATCTGATGATTTGGATTTGTCTCCTCAATCCAGTCTTCTAATATCATGGTATTCATAGGGACAATTAAGATGTGATTAGGTCCCTGACTCAATGTACAGACTCGCTGGGATTACATACACATGCCATGTCCTATGATAATGAATTGCTTGCATTCATAGGCCTGTTGCATCTGATCCCCTCAGATCTCAGAAGCTAAGCAGGGTCAGGCTGGTTAGTACTTGGATGGGAGACTGACTGGGGATACCAAGTGCTATAGGCTTAGGAGACAGACCTGGCAACCCACTCCCAAAAATCAATCTGCCATTGAAAACCCTATGAACAATAGAGAAGCACTGACAATAGTGTTTCACCTGTTGTACGCAGGGTTGCTATGGGTCGGATACCCACTCAACAGCACCTAACAACAACAACAACAACAACAACAACAACAACAACATGAAAATGAATTACCTGTGCATTATGGGCTGAATTGTGCTCCCTGATTCCTATATTGAATTCCTTATTTTTGTTGCTTGTTGTTAGATACCATCAAGTTGAAACCAACTTATAGTAACCCTGTGTATAACAGAAGGAAATAAAACCCAACATTGTGGCATGCACAAGATCTTTTGTTTGATCCCAATGTTGTAGCAACTATATTCCTCATTTTGAGTCTTGCCACATCAGCAAAAGGAGACCCAAGAGGTTTTCTCTATTCCCTTCATCAAGGTTGACTCTACTTTGAGCAAGCATTTCTTCCCTAGTTGTTTCTTAAATACCTTCCAGACTGGGGAGCTCATTTCCGGGCACTATATTGCCAGGGCTCCTCTGCTATTCATATGGTTTTCAATGGCTAATTGCTTGGGAAGCGGACTGCAGGGTCCTACTCTCTAGTCTGTCTTAGTCTGGAAGCTCAGTTGAAACCTGTCCACCATAAGTGGTACTGCTTGTATCTGAAATACCAGTGGCATAATTTCCAGCATCACAGTAACACACAAGCCTTCACAGTATGACAAACTGACAGACACTCGGGGGTTCTTATCCTTAGAACCTCCAAATGTGACCATATGTGGAAATATGATCTTTAAAGTAGTAATTACATTAAAATAAGGTAACTGGCCCTGTCAAGGCAATGTGAGTTGTGTACTTATTAGAAGAAGAGATTAGGTCTGAGACAGAAGCACAATAGAACAACCATGTAAGGACACAAAGAGAAGTCAGAGAATTACAAGCCAGGTAAGGAAGCAACAGGAGAAGATAAATGTATCAACGGTGTTGAGCATCTGATCTCCAGAACTGTGAGGAAAAAAATTTTATTGGTTCAGTTGCTCAATCTGTGCCATTACATTATGGCAATCCGGGCAAACTAATATAACTGGTATTCATTAAAATATGGTATACAGTACTTAGCAACCCTTCTTAATATTTTTCCTGTTTTGCTCCCACATTTTACCAAGTATATTTGAACTCCTTCCACTAAAATAATAAGCAGTTCTACCAAATAAACAATGTCAGTTAGTTGGATATTGTATTTGAATATTTTGAAACATATCTTACCATATATGTCAATGTGTATACATTCAGTAAATTTTTAGAAATGCACCAAAACAGGATATTTCACCAAACTTGTCCTTTTCTTAAAATCATATTTTTACTATTATAATCTTTTTCCATTTAATGTGCTACAATTTGGGAATGACAAATAACATTTCATACCATTAATATGTTCTATCACCTCTTAAAAACACCAAGTATTTAGGTATTGAATAATAGCAACTGGATAAAGAGTTGGCTAGACAATTTATGTCTTTTTCACCTTTCCTCATCAATATCCAACAAAGCACTTTGTTGTCTATAGCAACAGGCCCTTATTTAAACAGAAAAGTGCAGTTTCTATGTAAACAATAATATATGTATTAACATGCAAAATACTAATGAATACGTTATCTAAAGTTTATTTTATAATCGTTAGTAGAGGATGCCTATTATATAGAATTTTTATACTAGCAGAAAACCAAAGTAAAATGAAAAATTTATGCCTTAGGTTTTTTTTTTTTTTAATGAGATGTATTTCTTCTGGAAAGAAGTCTGAGATGCAGAACTTCTGACTTTACAACCATGCAAAGAAGCTTACCAAGAAGTCTGTGCATCTATACCATTTGCTGTCCTGACGTTCAGGCTGCTGTTAGCAGAAATTTCTTGAAGTTTTACACATGTCAGCCACAGTGCACTCCTGAGAATAATGGCATTTCTTCCTCTGTCTTCCGACCTTCACAATATTTAGCTCCTTTAGAAAACTCTACTCTGAAAAGAGACTCCTGAAAATATAGTTTCTGAATTATTCTCAGAATTGTAGAGGAGAGTTTAGAAGTGGAATGTAATAATGCAACTGACCAAACAAGTACATTCTCTGTCAAAGGTTTTAATCTTATAGACTTGCCTTCAAGGGATCAGATAGTACATGTGAAAAATAATGCTGTTTTTCCTTAGTCTGTGTTGGATATTTAGGGATTGAAAAAAACTAGTAAAAAATAGTCTTGTTGTTGTTGTTAGGTGCCATTGAGTCAGGTCCAACTCAAAGCAACCCTCACAAGGTTTTCAATGGCTGATTGTGTAGGGCTTGCTTTGGGAGTGGATTGCCACATTCCTCTCCCATTTTGCAGTGCTGGGGATCAAACCTCGATCTTCAGAGAGTGTGGAGCAGCACTATACCAACTGAGCTAAACCTCAGCTCCCAAAGTTAGTCTTAGTAGGTGAATATCCATGCTCATAGTATCATGCTTAGCCTCTATTTCTGCAACTGTAACACTATTTATGTTGCTGTTTTCTGGGGTATCCAATAACAAAATAACACCAACTTGCTAATGATTTTATCTACTTGATTAGATAGTACTGCCTACATATATCTCTAATATAGCACTCCTTGACTATGAATTACTGGCACTTTTCTTTCCAGGTCCCCCATCTATAGCAGAAACAGTGTCTAGTTAACAGTTCTTCCCACTCTCATAGTTCTTATTGTTGGCTACTGGAGTTACCATGTAGGTAAATCTCAATGGTGGATGCACTGTGAGCTCATTCTTATTTCTGGTCTCCATTAATTATGTGGTCCCTGTAAAGCAACAACTCCAACTCCAAAAACAGTCCAAGATAATATTTTTTGTATCTAGATGTTAAAATCAGTTCTGACAATTTTATCAGGTCCAGAAAAGAAGAGAACTTAATTCCTTTTCTTTCTTTCTCTTTTTCTTTTGTGGCACTGAGGGAGCTGAACCTAGGGCCTAATGCATACTTTGCAAATACTCTATCACAGATCTGCAACCAAATCTCTTTCATTATTTTTTAATCTTGAAACAGGACCTTGTTAAATTACACAGGCTACCTCTGTCTTCACATTTTTGATCTTCCTTTCTCTGCCTCTTGAGTTTCTGGGATTACAGTTGTGTACAACCACACCAAGTACAGACTTTGATTTTTATTGGAATGACTATCATTATTGTCTTGGTCCTCCATTCTTGATTTCTTCTGAGTATACGTATTAATCAAACATTTTCTACTTTTAAGAAAAATGTATGCTGTTTTTACAATTTTCAGTGATTATATTTCTTACTTTGTCAGCTCTCATGGATTCTTATGGTTATCCAGCCTTTATCCATTCAGGAATGCATAATGCCTGCGAATTTTAACAAACTGAGCCCAATGACCACTTTTTAAAATTTTTTACCAAGAGTTCTGTTCTGCAAAAGGAGTTAATGCTCAAATTTTGTTATGATGCTCTTGCCCTACTCACGGGCATGTTTCTGATTATCTTTGCAGTGAACATTACATCCTCTGGGACTGCTCACTTTCCATAATATGTGACCCTCATGGTTTCACACAGCCTTCATTTCATCATGGTTACTTCTCTGAGCTTTTTTAAAATTTAATTTTATTTCATTTTATTTTATCCCTTCTTCTACCATCTGCTATAGAAACTCAGGCACCCGAACTTTATGAAGTATGTGCCACTACATATTCCAGGATTCCATTGGTTTGTTCAGTGGATTTTTCCTATACTATAAAGGTTCTTGCCAGGATTTTCAATGCTGTGTCCCAGGAAATGGCCTCTTAGTAAGTGGATTCTTACATGTTCTTTCTTATTGTCTGAGTACTTTGATTAAGAACTTTCAAAAGGTATTCTTCTCATATTCCCCTGCCAATATATTTACACAACTCATGCCTTAAGCTTAATCTTCTTTCCCTCTTTAGACCCAACATATTATTAGATGAGTTATACTGGGAGATAATTATCTTTTACCTTTCATGACACTAGTTTCTGTTGGATTAAACATAAAAGTAAGCAGTTCAGAGTAGATAAGATTGAGATAAAGTGTGGTAATATGAGCATTCACACAAGTCTGATATAAATTCTGAGAAATAAAAATTAGTGAATACATTAATGTCTTATTCATAGGATATTGCACATTAATGGGTTAAGTCCCCAGTACCTGAAGTGACCTACCCAAATGAGACTCTTTAGAGGATATACTATCAAGGGAAGTAAAAGGAAACAAACGACTAAGATTCAATTTTGATATTCCCATGGATTTTAATAGCAGCATGTGGCCTAAGACTGGAATTTGGGACATCATTCAAGCAAACTTGAGGTTCTCCCATTTTGTTGTGTATGTGCAGGGTAATGAGCTAGAAAGACTTTGGAATAAACCTATACTATATATTTCAACTATCCCCCTAAACTATTATTCCCCGAGTTTGTTTTTCTTGGGGGTAAGGGAAGGCATTGGCAGATTGTGTGATGAGTAAGAAGCATTAAGTTTTTGAGCTGGGCATGGTTACTCACACCTCTACTACCAGCAACTCAGGAGGGAAAGGCAAGAGGATCACAAGTGTGAGGCCAGAGGCAGCCTGCACAACTTAACAAGATTCTGTCTCAAAATAAAAACTAAAAATGGGCTGGAGATGCAGCTCAGTGGTAGAGCACTTATAAAGTATGTGTGAGGCCCTGGGTACAAATCCCCAGTAATGCAACACAACAACAACAACAAAAATAAGCCACCAAAAAGTAGTATTAATTTTTTAAAAGACAAGCTGATTTTGAAGATCAAAAATTCACTCCAAGTTATAAAAACTATTAATATAGAAAAATGTCTTCATAAAGAGAACTACATGTGTGTTAAATAATATATTCTTCCATCTTGTGTTTAAAAATACCCTATTAGCAAAAGTACCATGTAGTTAGGAAGAAGTATTTCATTTTTATATATTATGAACCAAAGTGGCTATTTTGCTTAAAATCAATTTTAGACTACATATCCTATTGAAATCATTTATTATAATACAATTAAATAGTAAAGTTCAACTTAAATGTAGGAAAAATTACTTTTCTGGCTATAGGTATGAAAATTAAATAATTTCAGTTGTTAGCATGACATTTTGCAAAAGAAACCTTTCTCTCAAAAAGAAGTAGAATACAAACATTCAGAAAATATGCCTATACAAAATAAGAATTTCTTTTCCTTTCATTAATCTAATTCTGCTTTATTGAGCAAGTTTCTCTAATAAATGTGTCTGTGCACTGTGGAAATGTCAATGAATCTGATAAAGGAACTTCCTTTGGAGATTTATCACAGGATGTAATTTTCAAATTTTACATTTTGTTGCACTGTGTAGCATCACAGACTAAACTGCCTTTGAAATTGCTGTTTCATAGATGATTCTGAAAAACTTGAAAGGTCATGTGTCTCCTCTCTGTGACTATTAGATAACAAGCATGGTAATATTTTACAAAGAATAATTAAATCACTGCATAAGATTATCTCAAATTCTAATGCATATTTTCTTTTATTTTTGTTCCAAGGTATTTAAATGTTATGAGTCATTTGAATCAAATGTTAACTTAAAGATATATATTTATTTAAAAGCAAAGATTAAAATGAGTGTGGATAATTCAATTTGTTCATCTAAACATCAGGAATTTGATGTAAAAAAATATGAGCTTCCTGAATAGTGATTTTCACACCAAGAGGTAGTCTCACTTTTCTGATACTTTATTAACTTAATTAAACACAGTGAATAAATGCATAAAAATGATATGCATGATAAATGAATACAGCATAAATAATTACTTTTGTGTAGTTACTTTGAGTTGAATTGAATTATAAGTTTGTGGACACAAAAGTCTAAATAAAAAGGACAAGACAGTTTCTTCATTGTTTTGTTAATATTTTTACCTGACCAAAGTAATAACACTGACAATATTTTTTAAGTTCAAATACGTTTGGATTTTAGATATGTATATTGAACCATCTAGGGCAATTTGAAAGTATAAGCTTTCATTTCTATAAATTGTATAAACTATGGAACCTAGGGAAGAATTAGTTTACTGTCCTAAACCCACCAGTAGAAGGAATAATTTAGAAATCCAGGTTGCTTTTCTTAACGATTCTGTATTGACCTTTCCTCTTTTCCTGAGCCATTAATCCAAGCACATTATAGGAAGGCATAGAATCTATGTAGGGCCACAAGGAGGATGTCTAGGACAAGTCTGTTTTCCAAAAATACCCTGGCCATTCAGCTGAGGCTGAACTGAATGTATTCTTTAATTGAAAGAATGTCATTGATCACTTCAAATTTTAAAGGATATCTATATATCTATTTACAAACTCTCTGAAAGTCTAGCCCCATGTGTCTGTCAGCTTGTTGCCATGTGGAGGTTTGCTTGTTTTCTGGATATTGAAAGCTATCTTACTGGTATTTCAGATACCAGCAGACCAGCAGGGCCACCCATGGTGGACGGGTTTCATTTGAGCTTCCAGACTAAGACAGACTAGGGAGAAGGACCCTGAGGCCCACTCCTCAAACAATTAGCTATTGAAAACCCTATGAAAATTAGAGAAACACAGTCAAATATAGTGCCAGGAAATGAGCCCCCAGGCTAGAAGTTATTCGAATAACAACTGGGGAAGAGTTGCCTCTTCAAAGTAGATTCAACCTTAAAGATGGGCATCGAGTAAAGCCTCTGAGACCTCCTTTTTCTGATGTGGCATGACTCAAAATAAGAAGAAATATAGTGAATGCAACAACAGGCTCAAGCATGAAAAGATCGTGCACATGGCACAGTGTTGGGTCATGTTTTATTCTGTTGTGATGCCCTATCTCCATAAAAATTGAAATAAAGCAGTTAAGAGTGTAGCTCAGCTATAGAGTGGTTGCAAAGTATATGTGAGCCTCTGAGTTCAACCCTCAAGTACGGCAAAATAAAAATCTTTACTCTTTCCAAAGCAAAGGTCATGTAAGCATATGTGTTTTTTTTTTTTAGGTTTTGAAAGTATTTTGACTACAATAATACAGGCATCCTATTTTCTAAAGGTCCATTATATTTTAGAAGATTTATTAATCATTAATTCTTTAGTTATATTTCAGAGAAATAAATGCATATTCTTTGTAAACTTCTGAGTTCTGTTTTATGTTATCCTTTCCCTTATATACTAGCTCAGTTGTTTCCTATGTATATTTTAAGTGGAGAAGCAATTTATATATGTAGTTAAGGTGAACTTTTATAAAGATCACATTTTGAACTTATATTTTTAGTTGTTAAATGCCACCAAGTCAAATCTGACTCATAGTGATCCTATGTACAACACAACAAAGCATTTCCCAACAGTGTGCTATACATATAATTGATTATATGAGATTTTAAAAGTAAAGCATTTTTAATGAAATGCTAAATTTTGGACCTGGGAAAAAGAAAGTCAGTCCATTTATTTACATAAGGACTAAAGAAGAGTATTTTCAATTTTTATTGTTTTTATGCATTTGACTATTTTTTAACGATTCTGTAATTAATAAAGAATATTTCCCAGATAATTTCCTAGTTTGTATATACAGAAACAGAGTTTATGGATGGACTGGCAGCCCACATGGATATTCTAACCTGCCAAGTTGGAGGATAAATTGTACTCCATTCTAGTGGCACAGGCTCTATCCTGTTTTCACAATTCATTTCACATTTACCAATAATTAAATTTTTAAAATTTGTAGTCATTTGAGAAACACAGCAGAAAAATTGTGTCACTACGTGGATGTTTATCTGTATCATATAACTTCATTCTGTTACTAATATTTTTCCTATTGTGTTCTTTCCTCAATAACATATAAATAACTTCTATTACTGGATATTGCTGTGGCAAAAGATCTCTTTAGAGTATTGAAAAGCAAAAATGTCACATTGAAGACGAAGGTGCGCCTGACTCATGCCATAGTATTTTCAGTGGCATCATATAGTTGTGAAAGCTGGACATTGAACAAGAGAGACAGAAAAAGAAGTGATGCTTTTGAATTGTGGTGCTGGAGACGTCTATTGAATATACCATGGACTGCCAAAAGAACCAACAGATCTGTCCTAGAAGAGGTACAACCAGAGTGCTCCTTGGAAGCAAGAATGGCCAGACTGCGTCTTACATATTTCGGATATGTAGTCAGGAGAGATCAATCCCTGGAGAAGGACATCATGTTTGGGAGAGTAGCAGGTCAACACAAAAGAGGAAAACCCTCCACCAGATGGATTGACACATTGTCTGCAACAATGGGCTTAAACATAAATAAGATCTTTTGCCTGGCACAGAATCAGGAAGTGTTTCGATCTGCTCTACGTAGGGTCACTATGAGTCAGACTCGACTTGATGGCACCTAACAACAACAACATTACTGGATATTATTTGAGAAAGCAGAGTGACCCAAACCAAGCACCTAATTTATTCTTCTCTAGAAAAAGTAAAGTGATTCTTTAAGTGGAATAATTTGTGAAGTGTTTAATAAATTGACTCTTGACAAAAATGCCAAAGGAAAGTGGAAAAATTTACTGACAAATGTGGATGTGATTCTGAAGGTGGGTAGTAGATGGAAGCCTACAATATCTAGAGTGGATGGGACAAGAGAAAGGTTGGCTATCAACTTCCACATGGAGAAGGTGATTTTTCGGTGCCTGTCTGTGTCAACTCTAGAGGGAGGGAGGTTGTTTAATCTCATTCCCTTCTCTGATCTGTTATTTTGGTTGACACTGACCAGAAGCCAGAGCACAAAAAATTCTAATACTACATTCCAGGAGCACAGAAAATAGAAATAATAGAGTGGATCTGGTGGAGACAATGGAGTTCTCTAGCAGAATCTCAGGGAAAAAGCAGAACTGAGGATAATTAGCTTGACCGCCATACTGATTTATGAAGAATCTATGGCAGGCATGTCTGCAGCCATAGCACCCTACATCCAACCCTGCCTGATCTCAGAAGCTAAGCAGGGTCTGCCTGGTTAGTCCTTGGATGGGAGACCACTTGGAAACACCAGGTCCTGTAAGCTAGGGAGAAGTACCTGGCAACCCACCACTGAAACAATTCGCCATTGCAAACTCTATGAATAGCAGAGAGGCATTGACAATAGTGCCTGGCATGGCACAGTGTCAGGGAGTGTTTTGTTCTCATTTACATAAAGTTTCTGGGAGTTGGACCCAACTCAACAGCAGCTAACAACAACAACAACAACAACAGTATGGCAGGCAGTTAACGCATGAGATGTGATTTTCTACGGTAGGTAAAAATAACCAAATTCTACTGTCTTGTCCCTTCCTTTTCCTCATTATACTTCCTACCTTTTGTCCTTGTTGTTTTGCATACTTGCCTTAAAATCTTCCTCAGTGTAAAGATTTGTTCCCTACTGAAATGCTATCACTTCTTTTTCTTCTATCAGTTCTGTTTCCTCATTGCTGATCTAGCACTTCCCTCCAGTTATGGCAGAGATACATTATCCAGCTCAAGCTGGGTAAGCTCTCAGACAATTAGCCTTCACAGTGCTAATAAAAACAGCCGAATGATAGATAATATCTGAGAAGCCTCATAGATTTAAGAGCTCTAAGCATAACTTAATTATACTCCAAAATTAAAACTAGGGTTAGCTATGAAAGACAAAATTAGAGTATATGACTTGGATGATGGCTTTTATTTCTACATATGTAGTAATATAAGAGTTTCAGATAACATTGTTGTTGTTGTTGTTAGGTGCCATTGAGTCTGTATCTGACTCATAGTGACCCTCATGGGGTTTTCAATGGCGGAATATTTCGGGATTGTCTTGGGAGTGGATTGCCAGGTCCTTCTCCCAGTTTTGTGGTGCTGGGAATCAAACTCCAGACCTCAGAGACTGCAGCGCAGTGCTCTATCAATTGAGCTAAATCCCAGCCACCAGATAACATTAGCACTGTTATTTCTTATAATGAAGGGTGAAGCCGGGCATGGTGGTACACACCTGTAATCCCAGTAGCTGGGGAGGCGGAGGCAGGAGGATTGCAAGTTCGAGAACAGAGGCAGTCTGCATAACTTAGTGAGACCCTGTCTCAAAAAGTAAAAAAAAATGGACTGGGGGCGCAGATCAGTGGTCCAGTACTTGCAAAGCATGTAGGCGCGAGACCCTGGGTTCAACCCCCAGTACCACACACAGAAAAAAAGAAGGGTAAATATTATATATATGCACTAAATATTTTGATGTGCTGATAAATTAGATTAATTTCTTCTTATTTGATATATTTATTTAGTTATTGTATGCTTACATGTTTTACTTCTATTAGATAAGAAATATAGGTTAGTGAAATTCTGTCATATTAAAACAATGAATTTATGTTAAAATTGATAGATGTATCATTTGCTGCATAGCACATTTATATACTTGGGACCTCTTGAAAAAACACAACTTGTGTTTGGGTAGTTTGTTTCTTTTTACTTTTAAGGTTCCATTTCTTGCTGAAGGAATAACATTAAAAATTTTTATTTGTTGAAAAGTTAAGTGTATTTATCAAGATAAGCACCCGAAATATAAAGAGCTCTTATAAAAATCATACTTGGGGATTGAGCATCATGGTGGATGTCTATAATCATGGCACTCAGCTGACAGGAGGAGTATAAATTCCAGCTTGGACTATAGAGCAAGGCTGACTAAAAAAGGATAAAAAACATTCTTGATCATAATTTAAAAATGAAATTCATTTACTAATGATTTTGTTGCTGGTTTGATTTGTTCTGCTGATGAATTTTTTAAACAATGCTCATCAAGATAATACACTGAATTCATAGGAATATCATGAATAAAATAATTGTCTATGATTAGTTAGTTGGATGAAAGAACCTCATGAATATTTATGTTCAAAAAGAGAAGTGGGCAGTTTGTCACTCTGGGTCCCCCAAGGCTGTAAATCTAGAAATTGAAATCAACTGAAACAACCCATTAGAAATCAACTACTCAGTACCTATATTGTATTTTTTGTCAGTCCTAGCCTAACATTGCATTTAAAATAGACAATCTAAACTTGTACTCAGTGGTTAAGAATAAGCCCTGAAGAACTACTTTTTAAATGTTGCATTTCTCCTCAGAAACTGGACTTCAAAGATATTCTGAACACATCATAAAGTTTCAAACTTCAGTACTCTCAGAAGCTACCCATGGCTCCCATCGGCATCAATCAGAATTTTATGCGCATGGACTGAGGGCAAAGGATAACCATTTATATGATAGACAATATGTTTGAAGACTAAAAAAAAATGCCTGAAACTTTACTGTGCTGTCTTTATACTCTGCAAGGACACTTAGTTTCAAAAGCTCAATATCTCTCTTAATAGGGTGAATGATACTAATCTCCAAATTAAAAAAAATCTTAAAATAAAAATTCTATTCATAATTTGAAAGTCACACCTAAGTTGAATAAAATGTAAATGCGGAAGAGATTTAAAGTGGTGTGAAGTTTTCCTTAACTGAGATATTTCTCTTTATATAAAGCTTATTAATACCATAAAATCATATCACAAAAGAAAACGTTATATTTTTTCAATTAAATGCTGATTTTAGATAACAAAAATTACCTAGTAAATGGAAAAAATCTTTCATTGTAATTACAATATTAAATAAAATCATATATTATGATATACTCAAAGTAGTATATTAAAGCCTGTTAGCTGATTATACAGGGGATTAAGCTTCAGGTATTTGCAACTTCAGACTCTTACATTGTAACAAATGCTTAGTGAAATCCTTATCCTTGACCCCCTAATTGTTATTGGTATTTCCACTCCAGTATTAACAACTAAAAATTTCTCAGAGGAATAATTTCCCAGATTTTCTCCATTGTCAATTTGAGTGGATTGAATTCCATTACTATTAGTCATTTACTTAGTTCAAAGGACCTCCTGTCCACCAGGAAACACTGGGCATGGAAGAAAGGGACATACACATGCCAGGCAAGAACTCTGTCACTGAGATATACACCCAGCCTAAAGAACTTTTGTAAATGTTATGTTGCTGCTGCTGTTGTTGTTGTTGTTGCTATTAGGTGCCACTCATTGCAACCCTCATAGGGTTTTCAATGGCTGTTTCGAGATTGCCCTGGGAGTGGATTGCCATGTCCTTTTCCCATTTTTGTGGTGCTGGGAATCGAACCCGGGGCCTCAAAGACTGCAGAACAGCGCTGCACCAACTGAGCTAAATGCCAGTCCCCCTTAAATGTTATGTTGTTGTTGTTGTTAGGTGCCGTCCAGTTGGTATCTGACTCATAGCAACCCTCATAGGGTTTTCACTGGCTGACTGTTTTGGGATTGCCTTGGGAGTGGATTGCCAGGTCCTTCTCCCATGTTTGTGGTGCTGGGAATCGAACTCGGGACCTCAGAGACTGCAGCGCTCTACTAGCTGAGCTAAATCCCAGCCCTTAAATGTTATAGAATCTTGTAAAATGCAACTATGATTGAGAAAGGTAAAACCTTATGTTGTTACTAGGTAATACCTTAGTAAACAGCAGTAGAACATGAAATTTTATAAGAAAATATTAAGACATCCTATAAGGTAGAGTATATTATATAATAAAGAGAGAGATAATTAAAATTATGGGAAGAATTGCACAAAGATAAATAAAAAGCTCTCAAATGCAAACATTAACTATCTGTACACTTTTCTTATATTCAGGGTAGTTGTTTATTACAGCCAAAGGATATGGCTTGTAATCAGCAAAGTTAAAAAGTGCATACAACAAAGTCCAGTAGAAACCAGAAGAAGCATCCAATTGTCTTCTTCCAGCAGATCTTAGAGATATAACTTAATATTTCTTCCTCTTCCTCCTCCTTCTTTTATCTCTTTCATTCTCTCTCTCCTCCCTATCTCTCTTCCTCTCCCTTTCCCTCTTCTCTTCTCTGTTTCCTTCTTCCTCTCTCTATCAGCATGAAGATTTATTAGAATGTGGATTCTGTGTCCTCTTTAGGTCAACTATGACTTTGTGGTCAAGACCCCCAGTATAAATCACATTTCTACCATAGACTAACCTGTTCCATTATCCTAAGGTAACAAAAATATTCTTTTTTTAGGAAGTATATGCCAATAGTTTAGAGATCATCTCACAGAAGCTAGTCAAGGGCCAAATTTTTCTTTAGAATGTGCAGTGTTTGTATAACCTAGGCCTATGGAATAATTTTTCCTGCACATGTTTTTTCCTCATGAAACAATCATGAGGAATCAACAGGTTAGTGGTACACAATTATAAGAATGTTTGGGTAGTCTGTAGCTCTTCATAATTAACTTGTATTTTCAGTTTTATTATCTATGCATATATTACCACAAATACAATTATAGTTACTCATGGAAATCTACATATATCATAGAAATACAAAAATAAAGCAGCCTGTATTGCACTGAAAAATAAAATCAATTAGAATGTGTTAAACACAATGCTAAGTACTTTAGATAGTTTAATAATGTAACACTGACAACAGTCATATGCAATGAAATTTTGGAGTTGATAGCTTGGTATTGGTCATGTTGGTAATATTAACAACTAAATTTTTAAAAGTACAATCAGTATTCTTCCACTGAAATAAAACCTACAATTCGATATTTTAAGCAGTTCATTACTGTGAGATAGATTTGTGTGTGTGTGTGTAGTACTGGGGGTAGAACCCAGGGCCTCGTGCTTGCGTGCTCTGCAAGTGCTGGACAACTGAGCTGCACCCACAGCCCAATTTTTTTTTTTTTTTTTTTTTTTTTTTTTTTTTTTTTTTTTTTTTTTTTTTTTTTTTTTTTTTTTTTTTTTTTTTTTTACTTTTTTGAGACAGGGTCTCGCTAAATTACACAGACTGCCTCTGGTCTCGAACACGCGATCCTCTGGCCTCTGCCTCCCGAGCCTAGGATTACAGGCGTGTGCCACTGTGCCTGGTCTGTGAAATAGATTATTATATTGCAGTAAGTAGAAGCATCATGCAACATTGCCTATATTGGTTTATTTATATCTATTCCCTTGGCAGTTCCTTTATCATCTTTTAATCTATAATCTCTGGATGTGTTTTGGAAATTATGTATTTTTTATATTTGTTCAACAATTTTTTTTGTCCTTTCTCATGTTGCCTCAATTTGCAAATCCAATGTGCTTATATACCATCCCCTATAGTCTCTCCATTAAGCACCCTACAAAAATATTTCCAAGACAAAAGAAATATTACCATTACTTACTATTATATTGTGTTGACAAAGTTTATTTCTTCTTTCCTCCCAAATAATTTAAGTATGGTATTTTAAATTTTAAACTATAATGATCACCCCACACTTTACTTATCCTTATTCAGTTCAGAGTTATATGAAAGACAACTTTCAATTTTTCTTCCACAAGCAAGTCATTAAGTACAATTTGATCCTGGTTCTCTTCTAACACACATTTTTTCAAGTGTACAGCAAAGTAGGCATTACTAAGTTAAATTACCATTATGCAGACTAATGAAAGAAAATATAGTATTTTTAAACCAACATTATTAGTTATACTTAATATACCATGGGGCTGGGATTTAGCTCAGTTGATAGAGCTCTGCGCTGCAGTCTCTGAGGTCCCGAGTTCAATTCCCAGCACTGCAAAAATGGGAGAAGGGCCTGGCAATCCACTCCCAAGGCAATCCCAAAACAGTCAGCTATTGAAAACCCTATGAGGGTCACTATGAGTTGGATACCAACTCAACGGCACCTAACAACAACAACAATCTACCATGGGAACACAAATATTACCTAATTTCTCATTACAGCATTATTAAGCATATGATATCTATCTCCTGAGAAGGTTGTTGTTGTTGTTGTTAGGTGCCATCGAGTTGGTATCTGACTTATAGTGACCATCATAGGGTTTTCAATGGCTGTTTTGGGATTGCCTTGGGAGTGGATTGCAGGCCCTTCTCCCATTTTGTGGTGCTGGGAATTGAACTCGGGACCTCAGAGACTGCAGCGCAGCGCTCTACCAACTGAGCTAAATCCCAGCCCCCTGGGAAGGTACACATTTTATATTTTACTAAGTATTTGGACTCCATATATTTGAAGTAATGTAATAAAATAAATTAGCTTGTCAGAAAATTGCACAATTATTTCTAGCCTGAAACTTATGTCCATGATAGTTTTGCACTTCAGAGGCACAGGATTGAATTAGTCATACTACCTGGTCGATTGTGTATGATTATCATCTGAGAAATTCAATCACCATTCATTTGTTCATCTATTCCTTTTCATCTCCAAACTGCACACATGTTTTGGTTAATATCATAGATATATTTAATGTCTTTTTGCATATTATTTTCATTTGACTGTTATCTAAAAGATATGACATATGCTCATATTTTAATATATAATTGCATGATTACATAATTGTATATGCATAAAATTCATATCCAGATTGGAGTGTGTATATATACATGTATGTATACACAAACACACACACAAACATATATATATATATATATATATATATATATATATATATATATATGTCATGGTCTTGTATAGATCTTTGGTTTACTATCAAAATACATAAAGTTGGAATGTTAATATCTAATCAATTGCTTCTAACTATTGTTTCATATGTAATAGTTTCCCTCCACAATATCTCCTTCTTTGTCGGTGATGAGTGCTCAGATTTCTTCTCAACAGTATTATCAAAAACATGTAAGTTTATGGACTTATATCCCCAGCTTTGTATTACCAGGAGTGACATGGTTGTATCATTTGCATATTTCTGAATTCAATCTGACAATGAATGGTTGACTTGTTCTTCCATATGGTGATACTACTTTACATTTTTACCAGGAGGGCCTGCACACTGTTATTTCCCCACATCTCCACAAATGTTTAATTCTATTTGGATATCTACATTTTCCAGTCCAATATATAATACAACACCTCATTGTTTTAGGTAGACTTGCTTTATGGGTAGTTATTTTTAGACATCTGTCACAATGCTTGTTTGTTGCTTCCCTTAGGTGGCAGGTGCAATAAATTTTCCTCCACCAAAATGTCCATTTCATCATCTTTGAAAGCTGTGAACATCACCTCACATTGTCAAATGGTGTTGCTGATGCGATTAAATTAAAGCTCTTGAGAGAAGAGATCATCCTGGATTATCTGGGCCCACCCATTACAATCACAAAGCTCCTTATAAAATGGGGCAGGAGCATCTGACTTGGTATTGATGTGACAATAGAACTAAGAAACTGGAATGAAGTAAAGAAGGACCATGAGGTAGATGTCTTCAGGTATCTTCTAGAGGCTAAAAAAATGGTAAGGAAAGGGATTTTTCAGTCAGGGACTTCAATGGAACTATCTTTGCTCATAGTTTGACTTCAGTCAAGAGAGGCTGATTTTAAAACTCACCTTCAGAACTATAAGGTCATATATTTTTATTATTTTAAGTCACAAATTTTGTGGCAACTTTTTTACAATGGAAAGGAAATTGATTCACCCTACATTTTAAATTCATTTTATATGTTTGTAAAAAAATTATATTTGTGTTTTCTGCTTTATTCTTGTTCATATGTATGTTCATCTCCTAGAGATCATTCCCATGCAAATTTTATATACAGAAAATACTTTTTTCTGCCATTAGCTGTCAATAATGTTTATTCACAGAATCATTTTTGGACATGACTTTTGATGTAATCATTATTTTGCTCTGTTTATACTTTTGAACACATATTCTCAGAAAGTTCTTTTTATTAGTTCACAAGAATTCTCTATTTTCCTCTGCTAAACAGTTTAAACTTGGATATTGAAATCTGTAACTATCTAGAGAACACATTTATAGTTAGCATTAGACAGAGACCTACTTTTATTTTCCCTCTTGAGTTGGGTCCCTTTTCCCAGCATCAGTTTGAGAACAGCCCATCTGATTCACAGTTATTATCAATGTCACCTTTAATGCATAGTTAATTTAATATATGCACATTAATCTATTTCTGTTTAACGTATACATACATGTTCTATTCGTACACTCCTCCATAAACTGTTTTTTCGGTGTTTGAACTGATACTGTATTATTCCTATTTACTTCTTTTTATAGCCTGCAGCTGTACCACTGGGGTGTGGCATCTGACCCCGTCAGATCTTGGAAGCTAAGCAGCATCGGGCCTGGTTAGTACTTGGATGGGAGACCGCCTGGGAACACCAGGTGTTGTAGGCTTGGGAGAAGGACCCAGCAACCCACTCCCCCAAAACAATCAGCCATTGAAAATACTATGAATAGTAGAGAAGGACTGACAATAGTATTTTGCCTATTGTACATAGGGTCCTGAGTCAGACAGCAACTCCATGGCACCTAACAATCTTTTTTATGTCATGAGGAGTACACTTTCTCTAAAGTGTCATATTCCCATGTGTTTATTAAATTCTTCTTTGCCTACTGCTGAACCATCAAATCCATTTAATATTAACAAGAACTACAAAATCTACATAAGTTGGTTTCTAGGGAAAACATGACTTAAATACAGGGTCGCATGTTAGAAACATTAGTATATCACCTTCCTCACACAAGGGATAGAATAACAAAGAAGGTGTTTTGTGTGTGGGTGTTAATGTGTACATGTATATGTCTATCCACTTAGGCCTTTGGGTTACAAATTCTAAAAATATATTCTTTTCAATTTTTTTTTAATGAATAGGCACTGATATGCCACACAATGATGACTGAAACATTTGAGGAATTTAGGATGACACAGAGTAAGAAAGTTATGGGATTTGAATCTCATTTTATATGAATCAAGTTTTTAAATATATCAAAAAAATTGAATTTGGAGATTGTAATTAACCTTTGTATTTTCCAAGAAACCATGAATTTTATGTGCTTGTCACTGTATAGTTCAGATGTTCATTAGTTTAGGAAAAAAAAGAAACAAAGAATATTTCAACAAAATCACAAGAAATATTTTGCTATTTGAGCCATGCAGGGTGGTGTATGCCTGAAATCTCAGAAGCTCAGGAGGTAGAGGCAAGAGGATCACAAGTTCGAGACCAAAGACAGTCTGTGTAATTTAGCCAGAACCTTTCTTGAAAAATTAAAAAAAGATGGACTGGGTTTGCAGCTCAGTGGTCCAACACTTGCAGAGCATGCACGCATGAGGCCCTGGGTTTAACCTCCAGGACAAGAAAAAATATTTTGCTATTTATGTAAACTATATGAAATTATTATCTTTATTCAAATTATTTGTAGAAAATAAAAACTGTTTTAATAAATATTAATTCACAATTAAGTTATAAGTCTATATACTTATCCATCTATGATTGGGTTGGGGCTTAGCTCAGTTGGTATTGAGCTGTATCACTGTAGGGTCTGATCCCATCAGATCTCAGATGCTAAGCAGGGTCAAGTGTGATTAGTACTTGGGTGAGACACTACTTGGAAATACCAAGTATGTAGCCTTGGGAGAAGGACCTGGCAACTCACCCCCAAAATACAATCAGCCATTGAAAACCCTATGAATAGCAGGGAAATACTGACAATAGTTTTGCCTGTATAGTGTCATTATGAGTTGGACATTGACTGGACAGCACCTAAACAAAACAACATATATTATTCTTATGCCAAGTCCAGCTTAAAAATATTGTTCTTTTCTTTTGTTTTCAAGAATTTCCATATTAGTCCATCTTTAATTTTCTGACTATATTTTTAAAAACTGGAAAAATGCAAGCATTTGAAATGGTTGAATACACACATTTATTTCTGGATAATTGATACCTTGATGTCATTGATATTTCCTGTTCTTAAAAGTAGCTTACCTTTCATTTTTAAAATATTTTTAATGTACTGAAACAAACTATTCTGATGTTTTCTGAGAACAGATCATTTCATTTTCTGGTCCCACGTACTGCCAAACTCACATGCACTTGTCACAACAATGTTCATAGTGTATGTTGAGGGCAGTGATTGCAAGGAAAAGAGGGAGTCTGCAAAGTACAACTTTTGATTGAAATTTTTTAATCTGATTAGCAAGCTGCCACTGAATACCTCCATTGTTGCAGTTAAAAAAATAAAATCTGATGCACAGGACTGATTTTGTTTTGTTTTGTTTTTTCATTCAATACATTATTTGGAAACATGTCTTTTTAATTTGTTAATTTAGCTAGCAAGATTTAATACTTTCATTCCTCAAATGAAGTTGGTTCTCTGTGATTCATACTTTTCTCCAGATTAATGTTCAGTTTTTAGAATTATCATAGCAACATTTTTCTTTTCTTCTTCTTCTTCTTTTTTTTAAGATTTACCCTATAGTTCAGAACAAATACCATGGGGTAAAAGTGCACAGAGAAATTAGAGAGAGAGATGCGGAGAAAGGAAATTGACTCTCTTATGGAAGGGTAGGTGAAGAGCTTCTTTCCTGTATGAGTGTCTTAACAGGGCCTTTATTATCAGTGCAATTATTAAAACTAGGACAAAATAACAGATAGTGAAAGCATGGTTCAGCAAAGGGATACTTACAAACTTCCTTATATTATTTTTTCTCTAATCTATAGAGTTTTGAAATCCTGGCTCAATTTCATAGTTTAGCCTCCTGCAGGGACTTGTTTTGATAAGATTCAGTGGTACTAAGGTTTGAATTCTTCTTAAGAATAAAACTTGTCAAAATTAATTTTGTTTTCCTGTGTGCCTCTTTCATTTTCAATATAATATCAAAGCAATATTGTCTCCTTCAGGGAAAGAGAATGTCAGAAGTTGATAACGTTCTTTGAAATGTTAGAGAGAAAGAAAAGATTTTCTATGGCCAAAGTTTACTTCTTAACAGTCTGAATCAATAAATTCTGTGGGAGAAGGACCTGGCAATCCACTCCCAAGGCAATCCCGAAACAGTCAGCCATTGAAAACCCTATGAGGGTCGCTATGAGTCGGATACTGACTCGACGGCACCTAACAACAACAACAACAAAGTTTACTTCTTAACAGTCTGAATCAATAAATTCTAGTTAATCTGTCAAAAGGATCTATTGACCTTTTGGATAATTGTATGGAAATAAACACATGCCTTACATAATTTTTGTAAAATATATAGCACCCAAACAACAAAAAAATCTGCATTTTCTTTTGTTGAGTAGGTTTATAGCAGCAGCCATAAAATGACTTTTTTTATCATTTTCCTTTAAAGTTTTAAGTTGTACTTAATAATTACAAAAAATGCTACACATTAACTTATTATTGCTCATTTTGGTGCTAATTTAGTTGAGTGTAATGTCTCAGTCAGGCTTTATCAGGGATTTTCTAAAGGGATGTGACCTAAGGCAATATTAGGATACAATTTAACAATCTCTGTGAGGATGTTGTCTTCCTGTCTGATTACTATAAATGTTTGAACACCACAAGATGAACATATGGGACAGAAAGACAAGACATGTAGATGATGACAGTAAGAATAATCGGGAGCCCACAATGAGAGCCACAGCCCACAAAGGTATACAGAACCATTGTTAATCCTCACTGCCTCTGAGCAGACTGTGGGTGGGACCAAAAAGAAGCCAAGGTCCTTCAACACAGAGCAAAACACATACACATGCACACACACACTCACACACATGGCCCTCAGGATGTGGAGAAGCTAAACAAAGATCCAGTAAAGATTCAAATTAATCATAAAACATGAGCAGTCTCATCCAATCTTAGCATTTTTTGGCCAAGTAAATTTAATGAAGAATAAACAACTGTTACATTTTCATCAGAAAAACAAATTACATAAGAATAGGTATGGTCAAATTTTTGGCATCCTGTCCTCCCACCTTTTCTATTTGGGCAAAATCTCATATATCTTATTTTTCAAAATGTTTTAGCTTCTTCTGGTATACAAATCAGATACACGAGAGCTGTAATCCCCATGACATTTCTGTTTAGTATTCAGTTTTTCATCATCTATCAAAAGCAAATGGAGGCATAAAAACAGAGATTAGAAAGCATGTTTTTTCCTCAGGTATTGGTTTTACCATTCTGTGTTTACTTTTCAGTTCAATGGAGTGTTTTACTACTTAATGATTCAATCCATTGTGTTTCAAAAAGACACAATCTATAAAACCACTGAGAATATTTTGTTATTTTTCCCATCAACAACTGATGCAAAATGGCCAGGATTTAGTTCCTATAATATGCATTATAATTTGTCTTTTGTATTTCTTATTTTCACAAACCACTGGCATTAAAATCAATTATTAACTTTGTTTGAAAATATTTGTTTAGATGAATATGTACAGTATGAAGAGTTGAAACTGGAAATATATTTGAATAAAACACTTAAGGGGGTCTTTTGTAATTGGAGTCATTTGATTTTTTCAAATATTTGTAAAGAGAGTATATTTATATACAGAATGTGAAGGAAAATGTTGTGTCAAAAGAGATGAGACTTGTTTCATTAAATAGAAAGATGAAGTGCATTTTTATCCTCTGTGGAAGCTATATCTGAAAGGTTATTTTTCTCCCTTTGCAGCTAAGGATATAAACATAGAAGTGTTCTTTATATATTGTGAGATCTACCGTAATTCTCACAATTAAATGTACCCGATATTATCATCATAATCATTTTAAGGTTGGAGAAGATGCACATCTAATGCATTTAAGAATTGAACTTAATTCTGTGTGATTAGAAACCTTGTACCCTCTTCTACGTTATACAGACTTCTAATTGCAATGAATTATATGAGTAAATGACAGACTATATGAAGCATAAATTCAATATTGTCTTAGTTTTAAGTTGAAAAAGAAAGTGAGTTGGAAGGAATGTTTTACAATTTATTTTCAAATAAATATTAACCATGTCAGTTGATTTAAGTTTTAGATCAAATCAGGATGAATGTACAGAAAATGTTATACAAAGGTGATATAGAAAAATAGATTTAGAAAACCTTCATTATGAAAAAATGTGTTAATCTTACAAGACACAATGAAAAATATTTTACATATATAATAAAATGGATAATATCCCATCTGAGACAAGGACCTGGCAATCCACTCCCAAAATAATCCACCACTGAAAATCCTATGAATAGCAGAGAAACATGACAATAGTGTCAGGCATGGCACAATGTCAGGCAGTGTTTTGTTTTGTTGTACTAGAGTGGCAATGAGTTGGACCGAACTCAACAACTAACAACAACAATATCTCACCTAAAATAATAGAACCATAATGTCATCATTTAAGTAAAATTTAATTACTCCATTTGTCCTTATTTCTTATTGTATTGTCCATTTCTTAACATCAAATTATCATAAATATATTGCAAGTGAGAAAGATCTGTAAAAATAATTAGAAATGATTTAGTGGCATATAATGTGACCTGTATCAAATGTATGAACATATATTCTAGCATATTATTTGCAGTGTAATGTGATTTTGACTAGCATAACCCCACAGATGAGAATTGGTATAAATACACAAAATTCTGTTCAGTGTAAACAATGTCTAACTGGTCCTTAAAAATTTTTAACCATTTAGAGGCAAAATGTATATTTATGTTTTTCCTTTGCTCAAGGCCCCTATTTTCATGGAAGAACTCTTCTTCCTGTTCTAAAGGAGTCTTTTGAATGACAGTGAGCATGTTTCTACATGTTTGACCATTAAACACACACATATACACACACACACACAAACACACACACACACACATACACACATTATTTTCAACACTGAAGTTGAACCCTGGGCTTTGTGCAAGCTAGGCAAATGCTCCACCACTGAGCTGTAACCCTAGCCTCCTCTTTTAAATTATTTTTTATGTTTGAGACAGGGTCTTGTTAAGTTGTACAATCTGTCTGCCTCTGGCCTCAAACTCAATCATTCTCCTGCCTTAGCCTACCCAGTCACTGGGACTGTATGGGCCATGGTCCCTAACCCATACTTCTTTTATTCCAGATGTAGACACTGAATTTTATTTGCACTAATCAGTAGTTGAATCGCTACAAATTTGATTGGCAATGCTTTTAACATACTTATTCTTTAGCTACAGTTATCTTATTGGTCTAGTAATATGTAATCAATTCAAGTTCCATTATTAGCACTCTTCAGTTGAATCTTTTCACTGGGAATAATGTTCCTTAGTTCCTTCGTCATTGTATGAAACACAACTTATGAATGTTGGAAGTTAATTTCTACATTGCTCAAGATACTAAGGCAGCTAGTATACAGTAAGTAAGGGTTAAATCAGACAATGTGACCAGGAAAATAAAACAAAGCCTTCTTAAACCAAGATATCTCTAACTCACTGATGCATTTCTGTACCTCCTGAAATTTGGGTCTTGACTCACTTATTTTTTTTGTGTACAAATAACTATGTTCTACACTTATAACTTTTCAATAAAATTTCATTTTCTATAACTTGGTTCAAGTAAAATCCTGAAAAGCACAAAATACTACATACAGGGAAGCGAGCATATTATTTCCTAATGATGCTATAAAGTATGCTTCCTGAGTTCATGTTTGTTATAAAAGAGACTTGCTAAACAATAAGATTAAGTGATTGCAATTCTAATGGCCTTTACAATAATTTCTAAGGTTTACAAAATATATTCCTTCAATTTGTTTTGTCTTTTTTGTTATTCAAAGCAAGCATATTTCATTTTGAATTTTTGTTGTTGTTTGTATCTATGATTGTTACAACTTTACCCACAGTTTTCATAGGCCCAGGTGGAAAGAGGAATCTTCATTTTCAGGGTTAGGATGATGATCTTGGCTCATAATCATGAATTATACTCTGATACTCTTACCTTATCAATAAAGGAATGACAAAACTGGAGATGTAACAATTAGAAAGAATTATAAGGCAAGTTCTGTATATATTAATGGGAAGTAACATAGGAAGCCACCATTAATCTTCAAACTGGAAAGGAGACTTGATAAATTTAACATAATTCAAATTTTGTCTCACAGGCACATGACTTAACACAAAGACAGTGAGCCATGTACTTGGAAATGGGCATCTAGTTAAATAAAAGCACTGTAGAAACTGATATAAAGCCAGGAGGTATTTTATTCATTTAAAGTTAAAACCATACCTGATAATCTGGTCAACTCTGGTGTCTTTTGGCTAAAATATAATCTTTTGTGGATTGTGAAATACAGGAATACAAATTGAAAAAAATAGAGTAGTTAGGATAAAACTCAAAGAAAGTGAATGATTTATAAGATTTAGTTTTTTGATGACAGTATACCAATAGATATATGTGCTCAGATCTATATTAAGCTAATACTAACAACAGTAAGAAGAAGTATACTCTTTCACTTTCTAAAGGAGTCTTTGGAATGACAGTGAGTTACCTAGGCTAAATGGCCTGCAGCTATACCACTGTGGCCTTTGATCCTGACCGATCTTGGAAGCTAAGCAGTGGGGCCTGATTAGTACTTGGATAGAAGACCACCTGGAAACACCAGGTGGTGTAGGCTTGGGAGAAGGACCTGGAAGCCCACTCCCCCAAAACAATTAGCCATTAAAGACCCTATGAATATCAGAGAGGCACTGACAATACTGTTGCCTGTTGTGCATAGGGCTGCTATGATTCAGATGCCAACTTGAACTTGACAGCACCTAACCAACAACAAGGCTAAGTGATGGGAGAAAGATGTGGCAATTCACTCACAAAGCAATCCCAAAACAATCAGCTTTTCCGAACCCTATGAGAGTTAGAATGAGTCGGACCCAGACCCACCTCTATGGCACCTAACAACAACAAAGGATAAGTGACTTGAATGAAATTACACAAGGAGTGAACTGAGTTAATAGGGAAGCTAGTATCATATCCTACCTGAGGTCATTTTTAGCAAAATGAATTCACAGAGGAGGTGCAACTTATGCTTAAAGGAGTCTCAAATCTGAAACATTTTATTACTTTATAACAAAATACTAGTTCACATGCTATATATATATATATATATATATATATATATATATATATATAGTGAATGAATATATATATATATTTCATTAACATTCACTAAGTCCTAGTAGGTCTGGAAATAAAAGTACTTTAATAAATTTCAGCTTGCTGAAATCTCTCAGTCAATTTTGGGGTAATCTTTAACAAAACTAACATGTGACTCAAGGTATCTTTAATATTTCTGAAAGTAGAAAATGTATGATATATAACTAACAACAACAACAATTATTCATTCAGAATGTAGAACAAGTTGCTCTCACCCTGCAGGTAAACATAGGTTCTTAGAAATAATGAAACCAATTTTAAACTTATTTGACATAAAGATACAAAACATAAACAAGCACATGTGTATATGGACATAAACAAGCTGGGTTTTAGCTCAGTTGGTAGAGTGCTGTACTGCACTCTGAGACCTAGGTTCTATCCCCAGCACTACAAAAATCGGAGAAGGAACTGACAGCCATTCTCAATACAATCCCATAACAATAGGCATTGAAAACCCTATGAATAGCAGAGAAGCACTGACATGGTGCAGGGCATGGCACAGTATCTGTCAGGGAGTGTTTTGTTCTATTGTACATAGGGTCTCTATGAGTTGAACGCAGCTCAACAGTACATAACAATTAGATAGATAGATAGATAGGTAGATAGATAGATAGATAGATAGATAGATAGATAGATAGATAGATTTAGTGTTGGTGGTAGTAAAAAAAAACTTCTCATGAGGGGAATTAATTGGAAAGACTGTCAGATGAAAGGAATTATCAAATCTCTTGGAGAAAGGAGATCCCTTAAAGATTGTTTAAAATATCACTTGCACCTATCAGGCTAGTGGTCTACCACTGAGCACCATCCTCAGCCCCAGTTATTTTCCTGTGTCAGTAACATTTTTATTTCAAGATTAGGAAATAAGTTTTGCAACTGCTGTAAGTATAATCCATGAATCCACTACATATACAGACACAAACTTGAAAAGAAAATTGACAGTATGGATTATAGGAAATAAAATATTTCTGTGTAATTTAGAAGTAAATGAATATTTATTCTACTTTCAGAAAGTGTCCATCCTTTTCTAAGGCATATACTGTTACAAACACTATGACTAAAGCACAAAAAACATATTAGGAAACATTTAAATATATCCATCAATGGTAACATACCAAATCATTTTTATCATATATTGGAATATTTTTTCTAAGCATCAATACCTGACAAATAACAATGTTGTTATAGGAAAAACAACTATTGTGCTTTGAGGATTTCTACTAGGCACTGTTCCAAGTGCTTTGCATACAGTATCACAACAAATGCTTGTAAGAATTTGAGACATAAGTACTGCTATTTTCTTTACCAATGTAAATTGAGAATTAGAGAGATTAAACATGTTGGCCAATGAGGTTGGTGTTTTTAATTAGATCGACCTTAGTTCAGAGACTCTGTTATTACCCCAGAAGTTTGGCTGTGAGTGAGATAGCTCTTAAATCTCATGTTCCTTGTTTTCTTCCCTGATTTCAGCTTCTTATATCAGACAAACATCATGTCACTTTTTATTAATCATTTCAGGCAACTTATTGATTTGCTGCTTCTACAATCTAAATATGATCAAGTTATTCGCAACTACTTATAACATACCCAAGCAAGGAAATTTATTACCTGGCACCCACCATCTCTTTGTAGCCTCACTCCTCCAAACTCCCTCATTTATACATAGTGCTCTAATTTTACTCTTCTTTTAGCTCACTGAGAGTGTCACAGTATCCCTTTAAGGATGCCAGTCCTTGTGATAAGAACCTTTAGAGGCTTTTTTGGACAAGGATATCACTTGTTTCACTTCTTAAATATCACATCTTATTCAAAAATTGATCTTACCTAGAAAATCTTGATTTCATTTGTGCATTATTACTGCATGCAGTTTAGGGAGTACACTTGCAATCATATTTATAAAGCGTGAGAGAAATTTGGACGTGTCTGAGGAACAGTTCTAATCACCAATGGGAATCACAGATATTTCCCCAGTTTCCCACATGCCTGCTATCTTTTCTTATTTTATATTTCAAAGGACTAAATACTAACACCAAAGCTAGTTTCTATGGAATCATTAGGCCAGTCTGATAGCAATACCCCCTCTGGTGGAACTCAAATTCTCGGGTCTCTGTAATATCAATCAGAGTTTAAACCCGGATGCACAATGAAGATGTCTCACTTCCATCATTATGGAAGTGATTCCCTTCCCTCTTGACTGATCTTGTACTCTAATTTACCATCTTGACATGGTACATAACCTTGTGAGAGAGTAGATAGAAACTTTAACATAATCTATTGTCTGTTTTCTTTATGCCTCAATGTATTGCCCTCTTTCAACCTCAGTATTGCTTCTTGATGAGTCTCCATATATTTGGCAATACTCAGAGAATGTGAAATACTCTGTATAGATATCATCTGTTTGTTTTTACCAAGCTTCTGATCATTGACACTGGGAAAACTCACATGATTAGAACTCTGCCAGAGGTAATGCTCCTCAAATGAATAAGTAATAGACATTACAAAGCCTTACTAATAAAACAGGCATGGAAAACATATGTTTGATTCTACATTTCTTAATATCAGACACAGATAGAATTTAAAATTTAGTCATTACCATTTTTAAATTAGATTAAGAAAATTTGGAGTGATTGGTCATTTATTTTGCATGGCTTTTTTAGAAATCTCTTATATCAAGTTATGGTAAAGAACTTCATGGCATTTATTCTATTTATGCCAAACTGCTATTGCAAAGCACCACTATCTAGGGACTTATAGGCAATATAAATGTATTTTTAAATGTTCTGTAGACAAGAAGCCTGAAATGAGGGTGCAAGCACTGTCAGGATCTGGTGGGGGAGTTGTTGGCTATAGATTTCCAATTTCTCTGAGTATTCCCACATGGCAAGAAGGAGGGATACAGAGTTCTCTAGGATTTCTTTTATGGGGCACTAATTCATAAAAGTTCCCCCCTAAACCTAATCACTCCCTAAAAGCCTGACCTCCTAATACCATCACTGTAGGAGTAAGGATTCTGTAATGATTTTGGGGGTGCACATTCAGTCCGTTACACTATTCAATGGCATTTTGGTGATGGATGTCAAAATATTCATATCCTAATTATCATATCACATAGTCACGTGTCCACAGTAGCATAACTAGTTGGGAAACAGTGGTTAGCTGAAGATGTGAAGCATATTATGTTTTCTAAAGTAATTAGCCCCAGTTTTAGTCAAAAAATTGATCACTTATTATGTTATAAAGTTAATTTACAAAGTGAGAGCATTTGAAGGTAGAAAAAGAACAATGGGCCTGGGACTGTGGGGCATGCCTGTAATCCCAGCTGCTCAGTAGGCAGAGGCAGGAGGATTGCAAGTTTGAGACCAGAGGCAGTCTGCATAATTTAGCAAGACGCTGTCTCAAAAAAAAAAAAAGTAAAAAAATGGGTTGGAGGCAGCAGCTCAGTGGTACAGCACTTGCAAAGTATGCAAGTGCGAGGCCCTGAGTTCAACCCCCAGTACTGCAAAAACAAACAAACAAACAAAACAAACAAAAGAAAACAACACACAGAAAAAAAAGAAGAAACAGAAGAAGGGACATAAGAGGATGAAGTATAGTGAATATGATTGAAATGCATTGTACAGACTTATGAAAATATCACAATGAAACTCACTGAATGAATAATATATACTAATAAAAATAAAGTTAATCTATAATGGAGAAGTGACATTTGAATTTATCAGGGATAGATATCTTTATTTATAATCATATAAGTTTTTTTTAATAAAGAAGTTATCTTTCTAGGAAATATATTCTAAAATAAGGAAAAAGACACAAAAATTTAAGCAAATATTAAGTACAGCTCTCTCCATATGTCTCTCTCTTTAATTTGCAAACTCTAATAGGCAAATGTATTTGAAAATATAATACTTGTTTATTTTCAGAATAACCCAACGGTGGAGAAAAACCCTAGTGGAATGGGAATTTTTGTGGTCCCTGGCATAATACAAAATTTTGAAGTATAGAAGACAGGAAGTATACCAAACAATTTTAAAAATTAGATTATGTTGATTGTTTGTTATAGATTTTTCAAGAATAAATATTCTTCAAATGTATTTCTCGAGCATCTCCCAGGTTGTGAGGAGTTAAAACAGTACAGTTTCATTTTCATGTAATCAGAGAACTATACTAGATAATTACAGATACATAAAATATTATCATATATAAATATTGCTAACAGTCTAACAGGTATTTTAGAGTACTCATTTTTACTAAGAAAAATAATTTATTTTCAAAATATTTTAATGAAAATGGTGTATGTTACCATTTCCAATATATATTTTAATGTTAAATCTCATATGTGCATGCATTTATTTTTCTGTAACACCACTTAATGAATATTTTGCAAAGTGTTCTACCTTGGAAAAGGAAATAAGACCTTCCATGTCTTTGTTTAAACTCCTCCATGCTAGGGGATTTTCCTTCCATTTTCTCAGCATTGACTTTAAATCCCATGGTTTATGAAATCCCGTGGTATCAGTGTGGAGGGATAGAATAGTTGGACAAATTTTCTACTCTTGAGTTACACTAATGCCCCATTTGTTTTTTAGAGAATATCATAGCCCACATTTAGCATCTGGTGGAACATTAACATTTTGAATTGATTTATGAACTGAAGCCAAAACTAAGGTGAAGTAAATTGAAGCATTTAAAGGGCAGAATTAAAGAGACATTCCCACTAGGGTCATTTGAATACTCTGATGTCAATATATGCCTATATCCTGTTAGCATGAAGTTTATAATTTTCAAAAGTAGGAGAAAAAAATGTAAAAATCAGACTTTAGACTTTTCTGTCTGGAGATCAGTTCACTTTTGGTCACTATAATGACAGAGGTAAGTCTGTCACATTCCTCTTCCTCCTTACCTTAAAGTAAAATTTGGTGAATCTCTGACAAAAGTTAATTTCTACTCTCTTGTATCCTACCCTGTGGTTTTGAGAGTCTATGCAAGTTTATCATGTCTTCACGAAGAAGCAAGAACATGAAATTCTAGCCTCATAACAAATACTTATAATCAAATTGTATAAAATTGTTGATTTAAGGAAAATATTACAACAACCAGGGGAAGAAAGATTCATTGCATACAGAGGAAAAAGAAATAGGAACGGCACTTGACAGCTGGTTTCTTGTCATAAACAACATAAGCCAAAGGCAATGGAGTAATATCTTCAGTGTAATAAAGTAACTATCACCCTAGAATTCTGGTACTAAGCAAAAATATTTTTCAAAACTAAAGATAAGTTAAAATATTTCTAGACATCCAAAAACTAGAAGATTCATCATGATCAGACTTGTATTACTGAACACTCTTTAGTGAAGTCATTCAAGGTGAAGTCAAATGACATCCAGTGGGAATCTGGATCTATGAAAAGGAATGAAGAATATGAAAAGCACTAAAATATGTGGCCAAATATAAAATTGCCATTCCCTTTGGGCTCCTCATAGCCAGGGACCAGTAGACCAAGTCAAAAACACCACCATCTTGTCATTATGTTTAACTGTGATCGTAAGAGATAGAGCTACTGTTATGTTATTGTTATGTTAGTTATATAGTGTTACTGATAGGTGCTGTCGAGTTGTGTCCAACTCATAGAGACTCTCATAGGGTTTTCAATAGCTGATTGTTTTGGGATTGCCTTAGGAGTGGATTGCCACATCCTTCTCCCACTTTTACAGTGCTGGGTATCAATACTGGGACCTCAGAGACTATAGAGTCATGCTCTACCAACTGAGCTAAATCCCAGCCCATATCTATCTATCTATCTATCTATCTATCTGTCTATCTGTCTATCTATCTATCTATCTATCTATCTATCTATCTATCATCTATCTATCTATATAAATTTAAACTTCTATTTAAAAGCCATTGCTTTATTTTGTTTTGTTCCTAACAGACTTATATATATTGTTTTACTCTAATTACTTAGGTCATTCATTTTACATCACATGTGAAAAAATCTAATGGATTCTAAATTTTCATCTTTTTAATGAAATCCTATTACTGACTTTAAGATTTAAGATTAAAATATCATAATGTTGGCAAATAATTTAGTAATGATTTCAAGGAGACTGTAGTAGTAGAGAAGTCATCTCAAGCATTTGTTAAGATTTTTTAGTGTAACATAATTTCTCCTTGGATTCTGAAAAATCCATTCTTGGATGTTTTTATAGGTGTCTGATCCAATCTCTCATCCATTCATATCCATCTCTGTGTCTTTCAGATCTCACTACTTTAATACTATTATCTTTCATTTGCTTTCTATCATTGCTTGTTTTTAGATTTTTTTTTATGAGCATGTTTAAGAATTATACATATCTCATAAATGACTATCACTGTAAAGTTTAAATTTACTCAAGAAATGCACTTATGACATTTAGTTACTTATTTGCTTTTATCCAAGACATTTGCATGGCTTGTTAAGAGTGATTAGTGTGGATATACATAAATGAAATGTGTGGTTGTTTTTCAAGTGTTTTTCAAGTGGATTGTGATATCCAGAATGCTAAAGATTTCCATCCCAAGGCATTCATCCAACACAAATCTAAGCACAGTGGCCAAGGAAGTTTAGAAAGCAATTAATTATTAATTAATTGCCTTTAGGTTATTCATATATGTTTAATATAATCAAAAAAGTCTTAAAAATAGTTTTTTTTCCTTTGGCTAGAGTCAGAAAGATATTTCAGAAGATGGAGGCAAATGATGTTATATAGGAAGGAAGATTAGAGAATCTTTATTTGTGAAAATCAGTGTGGCCTTGAGAAGCTATGATTGACCACTGGCCTACAGTTATTATGGAAACATGGGCTTCTGTCAGACTATCATCAGGAACTGAACTTGAACAACTAGGGTAAGTTTAGGGACTGATTTTCTGACAGTCCCTTGATGATGAGCTCAGTCATCTGACATCTTGATTTTGTCCTTGTGAAGACCCTAGCAGAGAAACAAACTGAGTCAGCCAAGATGTTTGGCATATAGAGTTAGATAATAAGTCTATGTTGTTTTAAGCCACCAAATGTGTGGCAATTTGTTATATAGAAGTAATGAGGTAGTGAGGCACTTAAAAATAGAGATAATTTTTCTGTTAGATATGCTTGCATATTATATCAGTATTATGTTATGAGCACTAAACATTTATAATAAAATATACAGAATCAGTCCTAAATTTACACTGGACCTCAAGGGTATTTTATGTTTTATTTTTTCTTCGCTTTCCTTAGGGACAACAGAGGTCATGGGTTATGAACAGTAGAATCAGAGAGGTAAGGAGAATGTAACAGCATGTAATTACTTAAAGGGAAGCGATCACGTAAAATATACTGTCTGTATGGAAGTGTACCATGAATGAAAAGTAAAATTTGTTGTGGTAAACAATGGAGATGTTTTTATTTTCCTGTGTATAGGTATAGAATGAATATATAAAAAATTGTACAAGCAATATGTGTACCTATTTTAGTTGCAGAGAATCTGGGAGGCACTTCATCTAGCCTGAGATCCTAAGTCAGTATGTCCCATGTAAAGAACATGCAAAAAAAGTTTTGACTTACGTTAATTTTCTCTCCTTTTAGATGGTGTGGGCTGGGATTTAGCTCAGTGGGTAGAGCACTGCGCTGCAGTCTCTGAGGCCCCGGAGTTCAATTCCCAGCACCGCAAAAATGGGAGAAGGGCCTGGCAATCCACGCCCAAGGCAATCCCGAAGCACTGAGCCATTGAAAACCCTATGAGGGTCGCTATGAGTCGGATACCGACTCCATGGCACCTAACAACAACAACAATTTAGATGGTGTAAGTAGACATGAGAAGGCCAGTTGCAAGCTGGCATCATAGATTCTTGCAGTGTTGAGCTGAAGTATGAAGATGAGTTTTCCCTGGACCCTAAAATCTTGCTGTTGTTAGGTGCCCTGGAGTTGGGTCCAACTCACAGTGACCCACATAGGGTTTTCAATGGCTGATTGTTTTGGGATTGCTTCCAGAGTGGACTTCCAGGTCCTTCTCACATTTTTGCAGTGCTGTGGATTGAACCAGTGTCCTCAGAGTACACAGAGCAGCACTCTAACAATTGAGCTAACCCTACCCGCTAATAATCTTAATGGGTATAAAACTAAATATACTAGTGCAGTTATAGCACCCTGGCATGCGATCCAGTCTGATCTTAGAAGCTAAGCAAGGTCTGCTTATTAGTCCTTGGATGAGAGACTGCCTGGGAATACTGGGTGCTGCAGCCTAGGGAAAAGGACCTGGCAATCCACTCCTGAAACAATCTGCCACTGACAACCCCATGAATAGCAGAGAAGCACTTTCAATAATGCCAGGCATGGCATAGTGTTTGGGAGTATTTTATCCTGTAGTACCTAGGGTCACTATGAGTCAGACCCAACTTGACTAAATCTAACAACAGAGAACAACAGTGCAAGTTGTAGTTTATTTTTTTCTGTCTATATATTTGCAAAATGCAGAACTACTGTTCATAGTTGCCAAGGTCTCAGTAACACTAGCAAGGCTGAGAACAAAGAGATCACAACTTGAAGGTGATACTAAGCATTTAGAGTTAGCTTAAAGTCAGAAGGTTGTTAGAGGTGCTTTAAATGAGAAAATGAATTGGTGAAGATGATTCTGAATGGAAAATCAATGTGAGAGATCCAACACTAACTGAGAAGTTAACCTGTTTAGGCAATAGTGTTGGAGAGGCTGTAGCAGTTGTGTTAACTTTTTAAGAAGCAAGATGTATAAACCTGTGGAAATGTGGAATGTTAAACATGAAGAATGGGGAGCTCACAGAAACTTACAGTTCTTGTCTTGCTGATTTGGTGGCTTTTGTAACCATTTTCATATTGGAATTACTCAGGAGAAGAATATTCCTTTGCTTATATTTTCCTGAGATACATTTTATTTTGAGTGCTCTCAAAGGTGATTGCATGTTTATAATCTACCTCTCAGTAGAGATAAACATGAGATGCTATCATGTATCATTGAGTACAACAGTTCACCCTGTTATTGTTCTAATTACATGAATGAATGCTTAATGTACTATAAAATCCCAGCATATAGAGAGAAACATCACCAAGTCTGATATTCAAATAGAATTTTTACAGTAGATTTTAAATTAAATCCAAATGTGCCTTCAACTGCAAGTACACAATCTTCAATTGTAAATGACCACAGTAATGTAGCCAATAATTTGAGGACATTGAAATATGCACATGCTGTATCCATTTTTAAATGAGCTTAATTTATCTAATGGAGTTTTTTCATCATTTCATGAAAGATCTATTTTAAACTTTTCTCTGATAGGTGAAACAATGATAAAATGCAAATTATCAGCCTGTGTGAAGCATAACCATAGAGAAAAAATAAGCCTGACCCATTATAGGGAGCAAAGTGAGGCCAGAGCATCAATTAGTTAATATTCCCTTCTCATTCTCTTGTCTGGCTCCTCCTCATTGGAGGGTCACCTAGGATTATCATATAGGAACAAATCCTGTTACTAACATATAACTACCTTGTTGTTATTAGGTGAGATGTGTCTGACTCATAACTACCTCATAAGGTTTTCAATGGCTTATTGTTTTGTGATTGTTGTGTGCTTTTATGAAAGAGGAAAATGTGAAGAAACCTATAGAAAGAGAATTTTTCTGTTAGATTATCATCAATTGAAAAATCTTTCCAAAGAATCAGTTGTTTTTTTTTCATTGTCTCTATAATGTGATTGTTTTTTGTATCTTGATTTCTATATTCTATGATTTTATTATATTTTTATCCTAACTATTTGGGAGAAATGATGTTTACAATAATCTTCAAATTTATTCTTCATATGTGTTATTGGTATTTATGTACATATTGTTAGCAGAGACACTATGAATAGCAGAGAAACACTGACAATAGGGCTGGGCATGATACAGTGTCAGGGAGTTTCATCTGTTGTATACAGTGTCACTATGAGTCAGACCCAACTGGATGGCACAGAGTATCTTGAATTGTAGAGATTTAAATATATCATATTAAGATGTGCCTTCTATTTGTTCTTTTTATATACTTTTTTCTCTTTCACTGTCTTATTTTGTAGCATTTGTTGATTTTGCTTTTTTTGTTTTCAGTCTCTCTGGATATTACACACAATATCTTACTATTATCTAATCATAAATGTTCCCTCAAAGCTTTCAATATATTAAAGTATCTCAGATTTAGAAGATTGTTATACTCTTGGATACATTTTATTTTTTCCAAACCCTGCACTGTCCTTTCATTTGTTCCTCCACAACAATATTCTATTACTCCTCTGTGCTTAATTAAATCTATATTTTAAGTTCCACATAGTATTGCTGTTATTACTTTATATAGCCAAAAATTATTTAAAATTAGCTTATTTGTCTTCCAATTTTCTCCAGCTTAAAAAACATGCTCTAACATTTCTTCTAGTAGTGGTGATGTTAGGTGCTGTTGAGGGCATCCTACTCATAGCGTTCCTATGTACAAAAGAATGAAACACCACTTGATATTATGCCAGGGCCAGTAATATGGCAGTGATTTTCTGCTGTTCATAGGGTTTTCAATGGCTGATTGTTTTGAGAGTGGGCTGCCATGTACTTCCCCCAAGGAGATAGCACCTGGTATTCCCATCCAAGAACTAACCAGGGTCAATTCTGTTTAGCTTCTGAGATTAGATTGGATCAGATGCTAGGGTTACATTGGTTATAAATCCTTCCTCTCTGTTTCTTTCATTTCCCTATCCTCCCTTTTCTGCCTTTCTTCTCTCCTTTTTCTTGTAAAAATATTTATTTTATCTTAACTACAAAAAGATATTATTACTGGTAGCATTTTTTTTACTATATGCAAGTTTCATTCCACTTTCCATGACTTCCACTATTTTTAGGTTCATAATTACCTAGCTTTTTGTTTCTGACTCCTAAAAATATTTCATTTTTACTTTTATTTTCTGAAGAAATGAAAGTGGTGGTTTTACTTTTTTGATGTTTTTCACATCGTTCGTTTTGTACATTTTTGTTTTTATTTCTTTCACTAGTTTAGGAAATTTCTTAATCTTTATCTTTTCATTATCTATTAATTATTCTACCTTTTCCATTTTTCTTCTGATAATGTAATTACTTAGATAGTAGAGGTCTCAAACTATCATTTATATCTTTGATTTTTCATGATATCTGGCATCTTCTACAAGAGAGTACTTACATGTTATATTCCATTTGCCTGTAACTATCCACAGGGTTTGTGCACAGATGATCTCATTTAGTCATTCAAAAATCATTTCAATATTATGGTCTTAGAAACATATTCCCTTAGTATATCTACTTGAACCATATTACATGTTACATATCATTATTTATACTTGAGCTAAGATATAATAATATTATATAAGGTATAATAATATTCAATAAGTCTGTAGTCATAATCAAATTAAGTTACTAATCTTATTGTACTTCATTATTTTTAGAAGCGAATATTGCTAACAATTCAAATCTCATATGCATACCTAACAGGGCTGACTGATTCAAAAAATCCTAACACTGTAAGTCTATGAGCTTTTGTGTTTCCATGTGTCTGGTATTGTGGTGGTCATCTTACTCTACCTGTTCTCTTGTTTTTCTTTTTCTTTTTGTTTTTCAAGAGTAGTTTATGAAGTTACAATAATAAACCTTAGAATCTAAAAAAGCATTTTAGGCCAGACTAAACCATAAAACTGCAAACCTAAATAAGTTAAAAATTGGTTTCCCCTTAGCATTGTCACATTGACTATATTGCAGATAATAGAAAGGTGAATTACAGTAGAGATGCAATGACAGCATTTACTTATAATCTCTGCAAGCATTATTAGATCTAAAGAGAAGTCATAAACATATTCCATGGGGTCAAATCAGTTGATGATGAGGCTTAATATTTCACTAGACATTTAACATATATTTATTATTAATACTATATAAAACTCTGAAAATTGAACTATACAGTAATATTTATAATTAATGTGCTATAGACATGGTATATTTATTTCTAAATGTATTATAAAGAGCTATCATTATACTTAAAATTAATAATGATACTTCACATTAGATCTCCACAATTTTATTGTCTATAATTATAATCACAACATACCTTTTATATTTTCATATTAGGAAATTCCATTTATAACTACTTGCACATTCACATATGATATCCATAGTATCTAGCACATATAGTATATTTTAATCTCCATATGAATAACTGCAGCAATCACAAAATGTCATGGTAATAGTCACACATTAGATATTTCCAGCATCTGACAAAGAATCTCATTCCAATATAATAGTCAAAATTAATATACTATTCATTAGAAATGCCAGTACTTGATTATATATCATACATTTTATTTTAAAAGTACTCTAAGTCTGGAAAATCATACAAATTAGACTCTAAGATTAAATTCCAAGTCAGAAAATAACTCATTTTTATCATTTCTATGGACCATTTTGCAAAACAGATTTCAGAGAGAACAAAATCAATAAATACTACTATTTCAATAAGTCATTCAATAAAATCCCACAAGGACATTGCATATGCAGATACAATTAAACTTTTGTACTAAAAATTATAAATTGATATAACCGAGTCTTATTCTTTTGTTAACCTATTTATTATTTGAAAGGTATTTCAGTATTTCTCTCCTCTAATTTTTTTTTTTTTTTGTCAGCACTGGGTGGTTTAACTCAAGGACTATACATGGTAGACAAGCACTTCAAAACTAAGCCTCAATCCCAACCCCTTTTTAATTTTTATCTTTAGACAATATCTCTCTAAATTATGTAGACGTCCTCTGGCCTTGATTTAGAATCTTCCTTCCTCAGTCTCCGAAGTCACTGGAAGTACAGGTATATACCACAGTCCCTGCTTCTCCCATATATTTTTATATCCTAAATCACAAATTGATATTTTTAATATTTTATACTTCACTTGATATAGCCAATTTTAAATGATGTTTTGTTTGTTTTAGTTCTACTTTGAAAATAATTGAGGATGTTAACTTTAAACCAACCAACCTATAGATCAGAATCACAGTAGAAAATGATTCTTATATGTTTATTTTGAATGTTTTTGAAATTTGTGATCATTAATTAGAGATCATGCAATATCTCAAAATATGTTTTTCTTCCAAATAGGAAAGACATAGCTATCTGCTGGTAAGGGCAGTTTTCAAATTCATCTTTATTTAGAGTCCCTTCTTTACCTATAATTTCCTCCAAGAATCTTTCTGATACATCTTGTGGTCTGTCCTTACATTTGTAACTCTAGTTCTGCACATTTATATGATGCTTATAAAGTGTGCATCTCTAAGGATAAGATTTTTCTTTAGGTACTCAGAAACATAGCATTTGCTGACTCACTAAATACCATGGGTGGTTATTTCCAGTGGTGGTATTCCCTGGAGTTATTCTAAAATACTTTGAGTTAAAGATAGTATCACATCTTATCACCAATGAGAATTATTAAAGAGAAAGTTTAAATGTGAAATATTTCCCTAACTTATGTCAAGTATAATTGAACTGCTATTAGGACAGTAAAGGAGTTCTCCAAATTAAAAGTATACATTGTTGAATTATAGTCTTTCTGAGTTGGAGAATATGCTGTTTCACTCCTGATTTCTTGTTTCATTGGACATCTTTATGAAAATGGTAGTATTTCACAATAAGAATCTGTCAGGTCTCAAGGTCATAAGTAACTCATTGTCTTTTTTCATTAGACAATTTTAATAATAACAGAATGTGATAATGATTGTCCCAATAATGTCAGCCTTTTGAATTCTGAGTCAGATTTTCCTAGGTGTTAGTCACCTTGTGCATCACTGTGGCAAAACAGTTGGCAAAAACAATTTATGGGAGGAAATATTTATTGGGGCTCATGAACAGAGAATTTTAGTCCTCAGAGGCAGCGCAGGCATGGTGGTGGGGCAGGTAGCAGTGGCAAAGGACCTCATATCATGGTGATCAGGAGCTAACAGAGATTTATGGAACCAAGAGTCTGAGTAAAATCTCTAAGGGTTCACTCTGCGTGATCTATTCTGCAAGCTAAATTGCACTTTCTAAGGTTCCGTAGCCTACTAGATTAGCACCACCACCTAGAGACCAAGCATTGAAAAAGTATTTCAATTCAAAAGGTAATACCAATATTCAAAAGATAATACCAATTAGGGGAATACCAATTAGGGGAATACCAATTAGGGAAATACCAATTAGGGGAATATTTTAGAATTTATACCATAACAACATGGATTTGCCATAGTAACTGAATAGTCACCTTTCTTGGAGTAGCTTCAATTTTAACAACAGAAGAAGATCTATAGGCTCTTTATCATTACAAACTAGTGGTATCTCTTTCATGGAAACTTCACTTAATAGTCATTATTTTTAATCTGAGTGAGTAATTCCCTATACCTTTTCCCTTATAGATTTTTCTTTAAATTAATATTTGAAAATTAACAATTGTAGGCATTCTATTTTTCCTTATTATTTCCATTAATTCTTCTTATTATATAGATGACACAAAAGCTCTTCTCATGCTCACAATTCTTATTCCTCTTTTAAACTGCAAATAAATATCAATTTAAAGTCATGTCCATTAATCTCTTTAAATTCTGTAATGTCTAGACATATGTCCTTCTACATGCTAGTCCTTCTCTGGGAATAGCACTTTTCAGTGCATTGCTTTTAACTTATACAAGTTCTCAGCACATCATTGCATCCTGAGGATATTTTTGAGGGTGACATTACCAAGTCAGGTAATTAATAATTCAACATATCCATAACTTAAATTTATTAGGCTGTCAGTATGTTCTGGAGAGGAGGCTGGATTTAGCTCAATTGTCAGCATCCTTGCTTTGCATGCTCTGCTTCCCTAATTTCGATTTGCAGCACCACAAAAATGGGAGAAGGACCTGGTATTCCACTCCAAAAAATATCCCCTAAATAATCAGCCACTGAAAATCCTAGGAATAGCAGAGAAGCACCGACATAGTGTCGGGCATGGCAGTGTCAAGGAATGTTTCCTTCTGTTGTACAAATGGTCTCTATGAGTTGGACCCAATAGATGGCACCTAACAAAAACAATAATGTTCTGGAGAATATTGTACTAGAACAATTTGCATGAACTTTGCATATATCCTAATTATCATCCTTACAATGGCTAAAGCAATTTTTAATCACATGTGATAATGATGTGAAATGTTTTCTTCATATTGTTTTTAAAATAAAAACCCCAAACTTTCAATACGTAAATAACTTACTTAAATGCTGAGACTCTTCTTAAACAATGTGTTATACTGCCATATTTACCTTATCATTATTATTTATTTATGATACTTCTTTCATTACCAATTATTTTAGTTGTAATGTAAAATTTACATCTGCAGTTCTTTCATCATGATTTTTTCATCTATGTGATGGTAAGATCCGGCAGAGGCAGGACAGATTCTTGTTTGGCTTAAAATGGAATCTCAGACATCTAATAAAGTACATGACACATAAAAGTAGATGATTCACTTGTGGAGGAAAATTCAAGAGGATGATAGGAAGGCAATGAAGAAATGAAAGGAAACAAGGATAGAGGGAGAAAGGGGAACATAGGAAGGAAAAATTCTCTGATATTTTTGTTTTAGATCAGGATAGTGGAAGGTATTGAGGAATAGTGCATTGCCTATTTCTCAAGCCTTATTTAATTGTGTGTTTCTGACTTATAATTTAATTATATGACCACACTTAGTTATAAAAGTAGCTAGAAATAAAAAAATAATCTAGCTGTGCAGTCATGGGCCTGGCTATAGCAATTTCTGCTAAAAAGAGAAGTGAACTTTAGTAATAACTTGGGATTTTAATGACAAAGCTATTGTCTAGATGGCTTTGAAAAAGAGTATATGCAACCTATTTATCTGTATAAAAGGAATCTAGTTTTTAAGCCTGCCATGATCCCTTTCTCAATTTTACAGCATAACATATGAAATATATTAGTATTCAACTATATATCTCATTTGCTTACCTAGTGACAGGCATGTGAATATCATTAACAGAAGCCAGTTGCCACAGTTCTTTGTACTATTCCTTTTCCACCTGCTCAGTCTTAGTCATTCTGCTGTCCTTGTTACTCTTTGAACAGCCAGAAAGGAACCCAATATAAGCCGTTTGCCCTTCTTGGTTTTTGTGCCTGTCCCTCTTCTCTCTGTCATCATCAGAGTTCTCTCCTTCACTTTCAGATTCTTTATTCAGATGCCATTTTAACAATCTCTGGACAGCTTTCCTAAAATTCCAAAAGTCCTCACAATTCCTAGCTCTTTCTTTGGTTTCTTTTTCTTCTTGGCTTTTTATCATTAACATAGCATTTGCTTTACTTACTTATCCATGTCTGACTTTCCTCTAGTCAATTATAATATCTTCAGGGTAAGAATTTTCTTCTTGTTTTTTTGCTGCTTTATCCCCTAAGTTGGCACACAGCACACATTTCATAACTATGTGCTGAGAGAGTAATTGTTTGCCATATGCATGACACCTTCTGTGTGCACCAGGAAAGACTGAATATTTTTTTACATTTTTGCATAGCCATTGCTTTCCGAGCAAAAAGTCCTGCCTACTTGGCTTTAAAAATTGAAAGTGTGCCCGGGCGTGTTGGCTCATGCCTGTGATCCCTGTGAGGCACTTTTATTAAATCCAAGCTCACCTGTTGGTAATAAATGGCAGGATAGTTGGTCTCACTTCTATAATTGCAACTTTCCCCTGTTGAAATATTGGGATGATTTCTTCTGGAACTTTTGGGATGAGAAATAACAAGCAAATAATATAAAATACCATTCTAATATACAGCATATTCAAAGGTGGAATCAATGAAACAACACAATAAAACATCTATGCATTTATTTTTTCTTCACTACAAGATTTACTCAAGGCCCTAGCTTATTTTATTGTTTCAGGGGCAATATCACTACTACTAGCAGATCCCAATATATCTCCCAGCTAGAAGATTGATAATGCTAAAGGGAAACTGAAGTGGAAAAAGCTAGGTAAGAGATCACTCACGCAGCTGGACAGTGCACAAGGCTGTGTGCTCCCTTTCACAGGGGCTCTTGTGCTGGCTCTCTCCCTGCCTCCCTCTCTCCTCTCTCCTCTTTGACTTCTTGTCCCGGAGCTCTGAATTCTTGTAAATCTGGAGTGACCAGGACTGAAGGAATCATTTACTCTGCCCCTTCACAGGATACCACAGGTCCATTCTTTATTTGTTGACACCTTTGCCACTTCTGTACTCAAGTGTCTATGACAAGAATGAAGTTTAATAAGTTGCATGCTCTATTCCAAGGAAACTTAGAGTCAAATGTGTAATACAGCACTGAAAGTAGCCAGGCATGGTGGCACATGCAGAGAAAGGAGAATGGGGAGTTTGAGACCAGAGGCAACCTGCATAATTTAGCAAGATTCAATCCCTGTCTCAAGATAAAAAGCAAAAAGTGGGCAGAGGGTGCAATTGGTTATAGAGCACTTGCGGAGAATGTGAAGGCCCTGGTTTCAAGCCCTAGTACCCAGAAAAGAAAAGAAAGAAAGAAAGAAAAAGAAAAGGAAAAGAAGAGAAAAGAAAAAGGAAAAGAAAGGAAAGAAAAGGAAAAGAAAAGAAAAAAGAAAAGAAAAGAAAAGATAGCATATATTGTCGTATTGTAGGCCAAGCATGGTGGTGGCTCATGGTTATAATCCCAGTGACTGGGGAGTTAGGAGGGAAGCAGGAGGATTGCAAGTTTGAGACCAGAGGCAGCCTGTGTAATTTAGCAAGACCTTATCTCAAAATAAACAGCAAAATAATGTGCAGCTGGTGCAGTTCAATGGTACAGACTTTGCAAATCATGCAAGTGCAGGCCCTGAGTTCAAACCTCTGAATACTGAAAAATAAATCAGGAAAAGAAAAAAGAATAAAAAGGACATATATTATAGAATCAAGTATAAATGATGCTAGTGAAATTTTCTTTAAAATATGTACATGCTAAAAAATCTCAAATTAATAAGATTGAGTACAGCAGGAAAATTTATATTTAATTATGTCAAATAGAGATGGAAGGAAATTAATGAAGAGTTAGGGTCAAGATGTTTATTAAGATACTCACTCAAACATCTAGGCTTTTCAATTATTTTACTGAATTGTGACAGTGTGTATGTGTAATATGAAATTTTCTCTTCACCTCTTCCACTCCCTCATTGCTAAGAATTTGCCAAAGAGAACAAACATCTAACTGAATTTTCTGTTTATTTTGGAAGTTGTACTTAACTATAGATGTAAATATGAAGTTCACCAATTTACAAGGAGTGGTAGAAATAGTAATGACCTTACAATAATGTCCAGATACTAATCCCCAGAACCTGTTAATATGTTAGTTCTACAGCAAAGGGAAATTAATATTGCAGATGAAATTAACCTTACTAATAAACTAAGTTTAAATCAAGAATTTATACTGAGTTATAAAGATGAGTACAATATAAACTCCAGGTTCCTTAAAAGTGGACACAGGTGGTAGCAGAGGAGAGTCAGAGGGAGGTATGACTACAGAAAATTGTCCCAAAAATGCAACACTTCTGGTTTTGAAGACAGAATAATGGAACCAGAGCCAAAGAATATGGAAGGCCTCTAAAAGCTGGAAAATAAAAGAAACTTCATGCTCCTCCAAATCCTCCAAACAATACAATTCTCCCGATACAAGAGAATACATTTGTTTTTTGCAACACCAAATATTTAATAATTTGGTATAACAGCCATAGAAAACTCTTTCTACAAACAGACAGTTCCATAAAATTTGTAGATTTACTACTTGAACCTTTATGGCACAAAGTACTTGTGAAGGTTATTTTCATATAATCAGATATAATAAGAGAAAGCAGAATCCTTTGAGAGAAGTTTCGTTAAGATAATGCATTGTGCTTTCAGTGACACATTGGCTTTATTCAAAGTTGATTTTATTGGCCAGCCAGTAGCAGTGAAATTATACCTTGCATGATAAACTACATACACAAGAGATTTCTTTAAATGTTGGATTTAATTGATTTGTTAAATAGTGCCTGCAATGTGTAACATCTCCAATTAATACTGAGTATAATTGGATCCTAGGCAGCATCTTGAGAATTGAAAAAAAAACAACTTTGTGACCAAAGTCTAGGAATATATTTTTAGCTTGCTTTCAATTAAATTTCTTGCATGTGTGTGGAGTTTGGTATTCTGTTATGGGAAACGTTTCATGAAGCTTGCTAAAAGGTAATAAATCCAGGTGTTAACTGAGATTTAAAGGAGACTACCTCACTGACATTAATTATTGTCAGTCATAAAAAAACAAATTTTTGCTTTCATATAATGCTGCTATGGCTACAGAAAAACAAAAATTAAAGAATTCAAAGTACTTTATAAGTTTAATTTTTATTAGCTTCTAATGTTTTACCCATAATCATTTCTCTGTATATTTTTTCTGTAGAATTAAATATTTTCAAGAACATAACTGCTATGATTTTAGCAAATGAGACTGTGATATCAAATATAACACACATGCTATGATATTACCTTCATGAACATTATGTCCAAGATAACCAGCGTAGATCCCTAAATTTTAAATGCATATGTAAATAATGATTCAAACTCTATAATCTATATCATAGCTTTTGCTACTTGTGCTTTTTAGAACTGATGAACGATAATTCCATTATTGTCAGATCTATCATTGGTATTATTATTCCAAAGTTTGGCTTAGAGAAAAATATCTCTAATCATCTCTTTGTTTAGCAACAAACTGAGTAACCATGTACACTAGGAGCCTTGTTATATCTCTGAGAACATTTCCAAACCTTACTTTTACAGAATGACTTTGAATACATCCATAGAAACATTTGAACATCAGTGGATGTTGATATTTCATCATTGTCCAAACCAATTAGAAGACAAAGAGCTTACATGTGCTCCTTGAATCCTTTGGCTTTCAAATGGATCCTTCCTCTGAATTTTTTCAAATGACAAGTTTAAGAACAATTCAGGAACAGGAGGGAAAGAATGAGAATGGATTTGTCAGAGGTGAAGAACAAGGATAATTATTTTCCAGAAAAGCAAATTAAGCCATAGTATATAAATTTTCCTTAACTTGAGTTTATATTTCTACTAATTGGTCAAGATGAATGTGTTTTAGACATAGAACAAGAATGAAAAGAAGAATTTGAAATGCCAAATGAAACAGGGACCAAGAAAATCAATTTGTCTTCACATCTAATCCTCACTTTTCTAATGAAAATAAATTTGATTTAATCATACAAAGTTCTTTTTTAAAGACAAAAAAATTTTATATTTAGCCAGGCTCCAGGGTGCAATCCTATAATCCCAAATTACCCAGGAGGCTGAGGCAAGACGATCACAGGATCTATGTCAAAGGCAGTATAATAGGTAGCTTGCATGTTGCTGTGGCAAAATACACAATGGGATCAAACTTATGGGAGGAAAGATATATCATTTATCTGGGTACTTTCTTCAAAGGAAAGTCTTTTAAAAGGGTTTTCAGTTTCACTCCCTGGAGTTTTAGATAGGAGAGGCCTGCCCAATTCCTTTTTTTCCCTCAGGGCATTTCTATTGTTCAAGCACAAACTGTGAGATTTCTCCTTAAAAGTGCTTATCATTTTAATAATTACTACCCCCTTAAGCAAGCTTGCTTTGTCCACAGCAACTTTAAAATCATGACATTTTTCTTTTTAACGTGCATAATTTTCAAACTTTTTTGTTGTAAAGTTTGCTCCACTTTTTCATCATAAAGCTAGTTAAAAGCATCCAATAATAACTTAGCCATTCCCTCAGTACATTTTTGCTTTAATATTTCTTCTGCTAAGTTAATTGATCCACTATTTCTGAATTCAGTCTCACTCATATCCTAATATTGCTTGGTTTAAAGTCTGAAAAGTTGTGCATCGGGGGTATGTTGTTTCACCACATCACTTCAATCTCTATGCTGAGCAAATTATCTGTGGATCTGGATTTTATGAAGAAGAAAGTGGCATGAAGATTGGAGGAAGACTCATTAACACCTTGGATATGCAGATGATACAACCTTGCTTGCTAAAAGTGAAGATGATTTGAAACCGCTACTGAAGATCAAAGAACACAGCCTTCAGTATGTATTGCATCTGAACATCAAGAAAACTAAAATCCTTATAAGTAGGTCAGTAAAAAACTTCATGATAAATGGAGAAAATATTGAGGCTGTACAACATCCTGGGAAGCAGTAGTCAATAAATCAAAAGGCTCATCACATTGGGAAAAACTATTGCAAAAAACCTCTTTAAAGTGTTGAAAAGTAAAGATGTCACATTGAAGACGAAGATGTACCTGATTTATGCCATGATATTTTCAGTCACATCATATGCTTGTGAAAGCTGGATATTAAATAAAGGACACAGGAAAAGAATTGATGCTTTTGATTATGGTGCAGGAGATGAATACTGAATATACCCATGAACTGCCAGAAGAATCAACAGATCCATCCTAGAAGTACAACTACAGTGCTCCTTGGAAGCAAGCCTGTCGAGACTGTGTCTTATATATTTTGGACATGTTGTCATGAAGAACCAATCCCTGGAGAAGGACATGATGTTTGGGAGAGTGGTGGGTGAGTGCAAGAAGGAAGACCCTCTTCTAGATGGATTGACACGGTGGTGTAGCAATGAGTTGTTGTTGTTGTTGTTGTTGTTAGGTGCCGTCGAGTCGGAATCCGACTCATAGCGACCCTCTGTACAACAGGGGAAGCACTATTGTCAGTGCTTCTCTGCTGTGCATAGGGTTTTCAATGGCAGATTGATCTTTGGGAGAGGGTTGCCAGGTCCTTCTCCCAAGCCTACAGCTTCTGGTGTTCCCAGGTGGTCTCCCATCCAGGCACTAACCAGGCCCGACCCTGCTTAGCTTCCAAGATCAGACGGGATCGGATGCCACAGGGCTACGGCTGCAGGCTGTAGCAATGAGATTAAACATAAAAATGAATTGTGTGCCTCCAAAGAATCCAGGAGTGTTTCATTATGTTGTACATAGGATTGTTATGAGTCTGACCCAACTTAACTACAACAACAAATCTTTATGATACTCACAAAAGGTGGGCAATCTCTTTTCCAGACTATAACATGAATGCATGAATGACGTCTATTGACCAAGACAAATTTACAGGAGTAAAGATTTATTAGGGCTTGTTCTTGTGATGATTTCAGTCCACAGAAGCAGAGAGGCATGGCAGCAGGTCAGTCATGGTGGCAGGGCAGCTTCCAGTTTGTCCTATAGCAGAAAACCTCATGTTATGGTGGATCAGGATCAGAGAAAACTATCAGAACTGAGGACCTACCAAAAAAAAAAAAAAAAAAAAAAAAAAAAAAAAAAAAAAAAAAAAAAAAAAAAAAAAAAAAAACAAAAAAACTCCAAAGCTCTGCTCCAAGTCACCTACTTCTGTAAAGCCAAGTGCCATCTCCCAAAGTTCCACAGAGTACCAGGACAGCACCACCAGGTGGGGATCCAAAATACAAACGCATAAACTCTGATGAACATTATAGCTTCAAACCGTAAGAAGCAGCATGTATCATTTAGTGAGACCTTGCTTCAAAAATGAATAAATAAAAATTAACAGAAAGGCCCAGGGATGCTACTCAGTGGTAGAGCACTTGCCTTATATGCCTGAGATCCTGGGTTCAACCTCCCTGCACAGTACTGCAGTAATAAATAAATAAATAAACAAACAAACAAACAATTAAATATCATGGTTTTGAACCCATATCTGTGTACTTCAGGTTACTACAAAATCCTTCAGAATTGAATGAGGTTTAAAGTAGATCTAAAATAAAATAAATTAATATTTCTTTTATTAAAATATATATGATTAAATTATAATTTTCATATTTATAGTATTGATTTCACCAAGGAAATAGCATTTTTTGGAACTCAGAGTTTGAATCCAGTACTTTGCATGTATTTTGTATGTATCTACCACTGGGCCTCACCCCTAGCCTGATCTTTCTTTCTTTATTTTTTCTTTCTTTGTCTATTTTTAAATTTAATTAATTAATTGATTAATTAATGCGGTACTTGGGTTTGAACCCAGGGCCTCATGCTTGATGCTTTGCAAATGCTGGACCACTGAGCTGTATCACTGAGCTGCACCCTCAGCTCATTTTTTTTTTTTTTTTTTTTTACTTTTTGAGACAGGGTCTCACTAAATTACTCAGACTGCCTCTGGTCTGGAATTTGCAATCTTCCTGACTCCGCCTCCTGAGTTGCTGGGATTGCAGGTATGCACCACCGTGTCCAGCTTGTTCATTATTTTTTCAATTTTGACTCAGAGTGTAAGTTACACAGGTTGTCTCTAGCCTCAAATTCATACCTACCAAGTTGCTGGGATTATGGGCTTGCACCACTGCCCTTGGAGAGAAATAAAATTTGTGTCTGTATATATAATTGTAAGATAGAAAGCATAAATCATGGTTAAGTTATCCACTGAGAAATTGATAATATAGGAAACTTAATGCTTTTGAAAGTATTAAATCAAAATATTTAATTCTTAAGTTTTTCCATTAAGTTATTTTCATTATTTTGTTTTTGTTTATATAATCCACGTTGACTACAGGAGCAAGTCAATTTTCACTGTCAGAAAAATGATGAATATCTTCAGTCTTAAAATTTATTTATCAAAAGCAACTGGATTATCACAATAGACCACTGTTAGAGGATAGTTCCGTTGAAATGCCATGTAGCAATTGTTTAGCTTACAATATGGACACTTAAAGATTGCCTTGAAGTTGAGAGCAGTGGTTCACCCCTATAATCCCAGTGACTTAGAAGATAGAGGTAAGAGGTTCAAGGCCAGAGGCAGCCTGAATAACGTAGCCAGACCCTGTTTAAAGATAAAAATAAAAAATATAAAAAAGAGGCTGGAGGTTCAGCTCCATGGTAGGGTGCTTAGAAAAGTACTCATGATACCCAGGGGCAAGTACCAAGGGGGAAAAAAGATTCACTTAAACAGTATTGTTGTTGTTGTTGTTAGGTGCCATCGAGTCGGTATCCAACTCATAGCGACCCTCTGTACAACAGGGGAAACACTATTGTCAGTGCTTCTTTGCTGTTCATAGGGTTTTCAATGGCAGATTGATTTTTGGGAGGGGGTTGCCAGGTCCTTCTCCCAAGCCTACAGCTTCTGGTGTTCCCAGGTGGTCTCCCATCCAGGTATTAGCCAGGCCTGACCCTGCTTAGCTTCCGAGATCTGACAAGATCGGATGCCACAGGGCTACAGCTGCAGGCAAAATAGTATAGTTCTCTGAAACAGTGATTGTAGGAAATTCTTTTTTAGATTTAATTGTAGAAATACTTAACATGTCAGAGAATGTTGTTAGGTTAATGCTGGAGTTTGGCTCAGGCCTGGAGGGGATCAGAGCCTTGCCTTGACACCAAGTGGTTGTATGGGACCCTTGGGATCAAGGTAGGAGCTTGGTTGGAGGTGCCAAAGAAGGACCTCGGGAGACCTTACAAAAACAGGAACAAGAACTTTTATTGAGTTACTCCCCCAAGGAGGAGCAACGAATAAACAGCTCTTTGCGACAGCTCTGAGGTTAGCAGCACGGGATGCTGCTGCCTCACGGATGTTACAGCTCTTATCTACTATGCTATACAGCTCTGCCTGAAGCCGTAGCCCTGTGGCATCCAATCCCGTCAGATCTTGGAAGCCAAGCAGGGTCGTGCCTGGTTAGTACTTGGATGAGAGACCGCCAGGCAACACCAGGTGCCGTAGGCTTGGGAGAAGGACCTGGCAAGCCACTCCCAAAAAATCAATCTGCCATTGAAAACCTCATGAACAGCACAGAAGCACTAACAATAGTGTTTCGCCTGTTGTACGCAGGGTTGCTATGAGTCAGATACCGACTCGATGGTACCTAACAGCAACAACATACAGCTCTGGTGGTTGCTGGGTGATACCAGGGTCCACTGGTCTTACCTCTGGCAGCTCACCTTCTTTTTCCCCTCCTTCCCAGGCTTGGGAGGAATTGGGGAACTCTTTGTGTCTTGCTAGGTGCCTTCAGCTCTTCGGGCCCCTGAGTTTGACATGGTGTCTGATTGAAGTTTGAGACAGGATTAGGGAGTGCTGGTTCAAAATGGTGGAGTCTGGATAACAGGTGGAGAACAATAGATTGAAGGGGGTGGCCAGATGCCTGTTTATATAGGTTTCAGGAGGGGAGTGTGTGCTGGAGCAGCCAATCAGTGTCCATTCCCTGACAGGTATGTCAGTTTACCTGCCATACCTGCCAAGTGGGAAAGTTATTCAAAATAGGTGATTTTGGGGTGCACTTTGGATAGGTGGGTATTGTGTGGAATAGACCAAACAAAGGTGTTTCTTTAGAAACCAATCAGGAGGCTTGGGCTGACCAATCAGGCTGGAGGTGGTCAGGCCAGGGCTTAGCTGGTCAGGGGCCAACTTTGGTCACTCAGTGGGAGGGGAAGGAGTGAGTACCCAGGGTCACTGGAGGAAAAAGGTCAGTCCCCCAGACTGGCCAGAGAGACCCTCTCTAGGAACCCCCAACAGGTTAAAGCATTTTCCTTCCTATAACTTGTCTATCTCAGTTCTTATTTTACTCAGTGGAATAGTTTAAATAATACTGCAGTCTAAAAATCTTGAATCCAAAAAACTGCAAGGAGGAAAAAAAAAAAATCACATCAGCGTGATCAGTGAGTTCTTGTTAGAAAACCAGAAACAGAAAAGGACAAAATAATATATTTATGTGTATAGCTTGTGATTGTCTATTCCTAAAGATATATAAATTGCATTGTGTTGCAGAAGGTAAGAAAGTGCAAAGTCATGCATTTCCCTATGGGGAGTAGAAAAAAAATAAACAAATAAAAATGAAGAAGGATAAAAGCATTAGAGATATCATGCTATGATGAAATCTATCAATTTCAGGGATAACAGCATTATTCTCAGGCTATAGTTCTTTTTATTTTAATGTATCATTTATACTACGATGATATTATATTGCATCTAAAGTAGCAGCATTTGATCTTTACTCATTGAAATAGGTATGAGGATAGCTAAAAAAAAACAAAAAGAAAAAGAAAGGAAAACAATAGAAGAGAAAAGAAAAAAAGTAAAGAAAGTATTAACACCTTATATTTGACACAAAACAAACAGAGGAGCAGTCAGGTTTTAGGTTCAGAAGAGAGATGTTTAAATCCAGAAGATAGCCATGGACTTTTTATTTATTGCCCAAGGGGGCTGAGAATTAATCTCATTCAAGTAATTAATTTGCCTTTTTTATATCTCACTTTTCACTTACAGGACATGCTTCAAAAATCTTGAAATAATTTTAAGCAATATAAATTCTATAATCTTTCCCGTTCTTTCAAAAATATTCCAATAGATCTGCATATCAAAACAAGAGAGGATATAACTATTTTTAAACACAAAATTCTAAAGCATTCTAAAAAATTTTGCATTTAATGTAACTAGAATTTTTATTTTTTGTAGAAGAGTTCACCAATTGGATTATAAATAAGGTTGCATTTACCAATATAGGAAAAGTGTTCAAAAAGGTTTATTAAACATTTTGAATTAAATATAAAAATCCCATATTCATATATACAGATGTGCACATTGTCTATCTAGAACAACCTCCATTTTTTATTTGATTAATTATTGACCAATTTTTTTTCCTTTTAGATTGATGGCACCAGTAATTGACAAGAAACTGGAAACATTATTTTGGCATATAAAATAATTGTGCTAGGAATGGTGGCTCATGTCTGTAATCCCATGAACTCCAGAGGCAGAAGCAGGAGGACCACAGGTTCGAGGCCAGAGGCAACCTGTATAACTTAATGAGATCCTGTGTCAAGATAAAAAAATATTTAAAAATGGGTTGATAGTGCAGACCAGTGATAGCACACTTGCACAGTATGTTTTGTTCACTGTGCAGTGTTTTGTTCTGTTGTACATGGGATGACACTTATAAATCAGACCCGAATTCATGGCACCTAATGACAATATAGCCTGCAGCTGTAGCATGAATATATATATAGAGAGAGAGATAGATATAGATATAGATATAGATATATCTGCAGCCATAGCCCTGTGGCATCGATCCTGTCAGATCTCAGAAGCTAAGCAGGGTCGGGCCTGGTTAATACCTGGATGGGAGACCACCTGGGAACACCAGAAGCTGTAGGCTTGGGAGAAGGACCTGGCAACCCCCTCCCAAAAATCAATCTGCCATTGAAAACCCTATGCACAGCAGTGAAGCACTGACAATAGTGTTTCCCCTGTTGTACAGAGGGTCGCTATGAGTTGGATACCGACTTGACGGCACCTAACAACAACAACAACAACAACAATGACAATATAATGATCTTGTATGCAGAAACACTGATGTACTCCTGTTTAATCCTTCTAGCATCTGAATTACTCCAATTTTTTTCTTTGTGTCATAATACTGTATTCAAAATGTACACCAAAATTCTAATAAGTAAATAAATGCCTACATAATTAACTAAACAACCTTACAGGGAAAAGGAAAACATGGATATTGATATTCTTTTCAATACGGTTATAGTTAACATTCACTTAGATCAAAGATGTTTTTCCTTAGCTAGCTTTTATTTTTCTTTTATTAACTCTCATATCTTCATTCCAGAATCAGTGATGTTTTTCCTGAGAGAGAGAGAGAGAGAGAGAGAGAGAGAGAGAGAGAGAGAGAGAGAAAGAGAAAGAAAGTATTTGTTTCTTGTTAGGTGCCATCAAGTTGGGTCTGACTCATAGAGACCCTTATAGGGTTTTCAATGGCTGATTTTTATTTGGGATTGCTTCATGAATGGATTGCCACTTCCTCCTCTCATTTTTATGATGCTGCAGATCAAACTCTAATCCTCAAGAGAGAGGGATAGTGCTCTACCAACAGAGCTAAATCATAGTTTGATATACATGTTGTTAGAAGTTGTTGACTCAGATCCTACTCTTAGTGACCTTCAAAGACTTTTCAATGGCTGATTGTTTCGAGATTATTTCAAGAGCTGACTGTCACATCCTTCTCCCAGATTGTATATAGGATTGCCTTATGAAAATATAGTCAGTTTGAATAGGTGGGAAAAGATTGCGTAATTTAGTGGTATAGATTAAGTTTCTTCTATCTCCAGTGCTACTGTACTTAGACATAAAGCCCAAAAATAGGTTACTAAGTCTGAATGAGATTGTGAATGAGGCTGGACAGGACAGGACTAATGTCCTTTAAAAGACATCAGAGAATTTTCCACTGTGACTCATACCTGTAATCCCAGTGACCCTGGAGGCAGAGGCAGGAAGACCAGAAGTTTGAGGCTAGAGGCAGCCTGTGTAACTTAGTGAGACCATGTCTCAAGATTTAAAAGCAAGGACGAGTGTGAAGCTCAGTGGTAGAGCTCTTGCAAAACATGTATGAGGACCTGGGTTCAACTCTCAACTACCGTCAAAAAAATAAAAAAGACTAAAAGCATCAGAGAGCTTACAGTGTCAGATGTGTATACAACAAAAAGGCAGCTCTGGGCAAGCAAGGAAGAGAAACTTTCCAGGTATCAAGCCCATCAACATCTTGATGTTGGATTTGTAGATTCTAGAAATGTAACAAAATAGATGTATGTTGTTTAAATCTCCCATTCTATGATGGTTTTTATGGCAGCATGGGAATATTAATATAGCATATGTGTATTAAATACTATCTGGTCATTAACCAAAATGTTTATCAACTTCCATTAAACTAGTACAGGTTTATGAATGTGACTTTGGAAGGGAAAAAGTCCCTGAAATTTGGTTTCAGTGCCAGAGTCTTATCAAAATCAGTAAAAAGTGATATTCTTGAGTATGTTTAGCATGTAGTACAGATAAGTGACTGAATGGTGACCATTAATCAGTATATGACTGTGCACCCTACCAGTGGAATAAAATTAGGAATTTTTTATTTCTTCAATAATATTTATAGCCTGTTTTATGGATCTGAGAGATGTTGCCTCTTTGGTCACATTAAACAGGCAATTGAGGGATTAATTTTCAATTTTAGATGATTCTGTCTACTAAATTGAGAGTGCCTTTGAGACTGTTAGGTGGGAATATACTTAAGCCTGCTGTAAAGATATTATCATTTTTTAGGTGGCTCAGTTCAGAGGGAGCAAATTATGTTAGAAAACAAGGATAGGGAAGTAGCTCAAACCTAAATTCAGCTGCTTTTAGGTCAGAAGTAATTTCCAATATCCCTGCCACCACAGACCTGCTAAGCACTTCTAACGCCAGTGAGTACTAGACTCCTTGGTGTTCCTGAAGAGCCAATAGACAGTTGTGCCTCATACACTCTCTTTTGTGCTTTGAGACAAAGTCAAGGAAGGAAAGTCTCAAGCACTAACAAAAGAAAATTATCTGGAGTCTGGAATATGAAATGCCAAGGATGATGTGAAAACTGCCATTCTGTATTCTTTAAACAGAAAAGGAAAAAAAAAGAAAATTTGTCAGTACTGGTTGACATCATTAAATTCATATTTAATATGCAATTCATGTATAATTTCAATTATTCACTATAGGAGCTTTTTATGTCTGTCTCTTCTATTCCTACTGTGATTTTTTAGTCACACTACCCCTTTACATTAAGAAGATTTTATAATTTTTATGGAAAATTCTCATGCCTGAAAATGAGAAGTCTCCTCCTTAGCATGGTATCACACTGTAGTTATTTCACACATTGAAAGCACCAATATTTTACACAGCTATAAGAAAAATCACCCCTCTAATTATCTCTCAGAAAGGTAGAAAGGAGGATTTTCCTACATTCAGATGAGGCAAAGGGTCTTATATCACAAGAACACATGTAATATAGCCCAAGAGGAAACTGTTGTAATGTATAGTGGTACTTTTTTATTTTACAATTAATAATATTCACTATTGACTTCAAGGTCTTTCATTGTCTGCCTATGTAGCTACTATGTACTTATGTATCAAACTATCCTTCTCTCCTCTCCACCCACACTGGCTGCACTCATTTTCTTGAGTTCATCATGCCAAGAATGTTGCTTTTACCCTCCTGTAACTGCAGTGAATAAACTTTTACTATACCCTCTATACCTTGCCCCCCAGCGAGCACTCTCGCACACACACACACACACACACACAAGCCACAAGCACAAGTACCGACCAAAATTAAGTGCTACTGACACATTCATCAGCTTCTCATTCAAACTTCCTTGCTAGAAGTTGTCTTCCTTATTATACCCAGACTTCCTCTGTCACAGCTTCAGTCAAGCTTTTGACTGCTCTTCATAGAGTTAGCAAATTTGTAATGTCTCTCATATTTTGTGAGTATGTGATATGTGTTTTAATGAATGAACATATTATTGAAGCTTTCACTCAAATTATTGGTCTTTTGAAGACTATAAAGAGAAACACATAATATGATTATTAGTAAAATATTAGTTTGTTTAATGAGTTCTAATACCTATCATTGTCAAAGTAAATATTTAAGTGTCCCATTCATTTTCAGGGGCTAGAGTTTATCTCAATTGGTAGAGTGCTGCTATGCACTCTCTGAGGACCTGCGTTTGATTTCCCAGCAGGCAAAAGTGAGAGAAGGATTTGGTAATCCACTCCTGAAGCAATCCTGAAACAATCAGCCATTGAAAATCTTATGAGGTTCTCTGTGTCTGATGCTACTTAATGGCACCTACCAATAACAACAGCAGCTCATTTTTAGAGATAGAACATGGAGCAAATAACACTACCAAAGCATCTGGCAGTATTACAGTGATAATCATTAAAAAATTATGAATTAATATCCTCTTTGCTTAATAGTCTTTGAATCATCTATTTAAAATATTTAGGAAAATGATTTTTTTTTCTGTACATGGCTCTGTTTTAGGCATTATTAATATAGTGATGAGTAACAGTGAGGAAGATGAATTGTTATATAGATGTAAACCATGTATAAAGAGCATTTGTACCTCAGGCACGATATGGGAGTTCACTTACACACACACACTAAAGAAGAGCAAAGTATTACATGTACTGTATACTTCCTCTTCATTCTCACATTTATTCTATAATTATCACCCAAATCTTTTGTTTTGTAAATTGTCAGGTAGGAATAAAACAAGGTCAAATTTAAAAATAGTTATTTTCACTGAATCTATTTACAATTGTTAAGCTTCTGGAGTGCAAATAGCTCAACCAAAGATACATTATTTGTGACTTAATTTTGTTCAGTGCATATGCCATACTCTCCCTAGTGAATGAACAATGGATATATCCCACCGTGAAAATAGTTGATAACACAGCATCATGGCTATCTCTGTTAGTTAAATGCATTAATAAATGTACATTATTATCCAGAAGCATATAAACTAGCACAAGAAATAACACATATATGATGTATATATAGTTGTTATTAGGTGTTGTCAAGTTGGGTGCGATTCATAGCAACCCTCATGTGTGTGTATATATATATGTGTGTGTGTGTGTGTGTATATGTGTGTGTGTTTATACATATAATTATACACAGAAATATTTATATATAATATATATAATTTATATATAATACAGATATTATATATAAATATGTTATATAATATATGTTATTATATAATATTATATAATATATTTATATATTATATATATGTCTCTCTCTTTATATATATAAAATACACAGGGTTGCAAAAATGCATACACATCTTAAGAAAGGGAAAATCTGTATATAAAATGTAATATTTCACTGAGTATGGTGGTATATGCCTGAAATACCAGGGACTCAGGAGGCAGACACAGGAGGATCTCAAGTTCAAAGTCAGAGACAGCCTTTATTACTTAGAGAGATCTTGTCTCAAAATAAAGTGTAAAAAAAGAAAGGCTCGGGTGCAGCTCAGGGATAGAGCACTTGCAAAGCATGTGTGAGATCCTGGGTTCATCTCCATAGTGTTGTAAACTTAATTATAGATTTTTAAAATGTGCTGGTGGTGTAGTTCATTGGTAGAACAATTACCAGGTATGTGTGATGTTGTGGATTTAGCTTCTAAATACCACAAAAAATATTGTAATACTCAATCTACCCTGATAACAGAAGATATGAGTGTAAGTCACTTGACTTTTGCAATTACAAGAGGTACTCAAAATGGTTACCATAGCAGACCAAGCAGGACTTGTTACTGTGTAAGACCTCCCAGATCTTTCCTTGTGCACATCAGACACAATGTCATGCATCTCAAACTTATCACAAATGCATGCAGTTGTTAGGCATGTTGTGTACAAGTGCCTCCATTGTGTTACTTCTACAACATTCTCAAATTTCAAGTAGCACTTCAAAATGGTCTTATACTCTTCTAAAAACCATGCTTCCATTATTTTCTTTCTCCTGCCTATTTTGTGGTAGATCTAGCATACATTTGATTAACACTATTATTTTTGTGAACTTCCTACTACATATTGCTACTGTAATTCAATTCAACTTCAAAAAGTAATACGTAGATGACATCTTTTTAAATGTGTGTACATTTTGGCACATGTGGTAAATTTATTATGTATGCATAAATGTAGGTGGTACAGCGGTATCAGGAAAAGCTGACAGCTAAGTGAGCAACGTGTTAGAAAAATATTTTAAATCTTAAAGGAAGTGTTTTGTAGATTAATGTTGAAATCTTGATAGTCATTCAACAAAAGCATTTAATTCCATTGAGGAGAAAAATTAAAGGAATAAATTGGTAAAATATAATTTTTATTTTTCCATCTATAAAATTGTTGCAGATGATATTGTTGTAAACTGTTCTCATATTGATCATTAAGTGAAGCATCTATATTAAATTCTACTGGTTTTCCATGATCCTCGCCAGGAGTTTGTGTTTGTTTTCATGAGCAATTTAAAAGTTTCAAAGTTTTAGGAGCAATTAAAACCTTCAAGTTTTTTTCAATATTGGATACATATTTATTTGGATCAATTAATTCCCAAAATTTATTTTCCTAGTTGAATAGATCTACAGTGATGTGTATTTGCCATCTATTGAAATACGTAAGAATTTCAGAACTCTGCCAAATCACTCTTGCCACAGATGATTTCTTTCAAAGGCAAACACTGCCTTGAAGGAATCCTGTATGTTGTGAGATAACTAACCATAGTAATTGGTCAGAAACAAATCTATTTCATTGTATATTCCAGACCCCTGTGGAAGATCCTTTACACCCTGAAGCTTTGAAGACTTTAAAATACCAACCATAACAAATGTCGTTAGCTAAATACATTATCCTGTTCAGAAAATGAAAATATTAGCTGAAAGAAGACCTTCCTCTGACGTTGACAAGCCTTTTAAATTTAGCAATTGTACAAAGGGACATAGAATATGACATTGGTATGTGCTTCTCTGACCTTGATCTCGGATGTACAATCTTCAAAAGATACTAAGTATTGAACAGTGTCTCTCTCCTATGACCCATGCTCACTTTCTGGTCTTACTTGAGTAGTGTTTGTGACACTGAAGTGAAAACACAGCAAAAAATTGAAGAAATAATGACAGAGCCTGTTGAGAGGTATAATGAAAAATTTTCTCTTTCACTTTAAACTGCTTGCCTTAGAAAAAGTATTTGCTTTGATTTCTGATTTAAGTGCAGAGCATAATCATTTTATATAACTTGACTATAGATAATAAAAATAAGGCTGATAGTCAACCCCAATTCTCTAATATAACAAGTTACATTTGTTGTGTATCTATTTTCTTTAGTCAAATCAAGCAGTAGTTGACCTCAATAGGTGTGCCTGTTTGTCATTTCTGGGAGCTGTGCGTTGCTATGATACTGAAAGATATGCCACTGGTATTTCAGATACCAGCAGTGCCATCCATGCTGAACAGATTTCAACTGAGCTTCCAGACTCAGACAGACTGCAGAGAAAGACTCACAGCCCATTCCCCAAAGAATCACCTATTGAAAACCCTATGAATAACAAATAAGTACTGTCAAATATAGTGCTGGAAAATGAGCCCCCTGGACCGGGAGACATTGAAGAATTGAGTAGGGAAGAGTTCCTTCCTCAAAGTAGAGTCAGTGGGAATGGAGTAAAGCCTCTGGGACAACTCAGAATGACAGGAAACACGGTGGCTGTAACAAGTGGCTCAAACATAAATACACACTGTACTGATGTGGCATAGTTTGGGGTAGTGTTTAGTTACACTGTACATCGGGTCACTGACTCAGACATGACTTAAAGGCACCTAACAACAACAACAGCAGTATTCGAAATTTCACAAAAACTCTTCAATGTGGTTCAAACAGAAGCAAGTGACATGAAACTCTCCTACGTCTACTTCCTGTTTTGGTGGAAAACAAACATTGACAGGTGTGACAGGGTGTTAACTTGGAAAATTCTACTGAAGAGCTGGAATCACAGAGTCCAGTCTGGGGTTATTTGTCAGAGAGAGTAGCTGAGAGAGAAGGATCAAAGATGGTCTGAGTGAGAATTGGTGCCGTCTTTGCAAATAAGCTTTGGCCTCTCCAGGAACAAAAGACTTACCGAATCTAGGGACCATGGGCCTAAAGAAGAAATGGTAGACTGGGCAACTTGATTGACAGATTGATTGTTTTATTCAGTAGTTGGGATTGAAACAGGGCTTCACACATACTTTGCAAGTGCTCTGCAACTGGGCTGCACCCCAAGTCCATTTAATTTTTTAAAATTTTATTTTGAGTCAAGCTCTTGCTGAGTTGCATGGATTGCCTCTGATCTTGAATCCAGGATACTCCTCCCTCTGTCTTCCAAATCACAGGGATAACAGGTATGCACCACCATGCCAGGCTTAGACTGGGCAATTTAAATCAAACTCTACACAAAAAATAGTGGTTGTTCACATGTGTTAAAATAACTTCAAATTAGAACTTGAGAGGGGAGCAGGAATAGGCACCTGAAGCCAACTACTGTCCATGAAGTATATTCACGTATGAAAGAGCCAGGCAGGAAGCCCATGAAGAAGGTAAGAAAATATCCATGACAAAGTAATCTTTTCTTATTACAGCAGAGGTCAAACAAGCACTTCCCTTTCAGCTATTTAACCCAAGCTTGAAACAAGAAAGTTCCAATGTAGGAACTACAGAGGAACATGGTAAGGAAGAAAGAGTGAAGAAGAGCCAAAAGCTTCTTCCCTGAGGAATTGAAGATGTTTTCTTGCCAAGCCCTTCCTGATCATTAAAATGACAGCTCATCACACTCAGAGGTTCTACTTAGACTCAAAGGTAAGACATTGCATATAATGTACACACCAAGAGAAAGGAATTTGAGAAGCCATCATAGAATTCTCTACTTACTGTCCCCTTTGTGTTTATTAATGGAATCTTTAATAGCTTTTGTTGTGATTTTTCATAGAAAGTAATCCATATCCTCTAGGTTTTACAACTAAAAGTGGATATTTTATTACTTCTGGATGTAACAAAATAAAATTAATGCCTTCTACTTTTATCTATCTTAGAAATAATTGAGGAAATGCTAATTATTTTTATATTGAAGAGTGGAATAGGATAATATGAAACAAAATTTGAATGAATTCTTACATATTGAAGGATTAAAAATTCTTTGTTTTAAACAAAATTCAGTGATGGGCCCTGACAAATTCCTCAGTTTTGAACATTTGCTGATCTTTGTCTTCATGTCTGTGTTGGTGAGAAGGATTAGACCTATTATATTATATTAAAGCAATAGCCATATGAGAGATAAGAGACTATGGCATTTAAAAAGTTATCAAGTAGAAACGTAATGACAAAAAACTGTTATTAGAGGAAAACTGTTAATAATTATCTGGGATTTTCAAGAAAAAGCATTTTAAAACTTGGATAATTTTTTTCTAAAAATATTTAGCCTTCCACAAATTCCTAGAAAACCATACTACAATAGGGAAAATTAAGGAATTTTCAACAATTGTAAATAATAACCACTTTTGCATTAAAATATTCAACTTCTTGTTAGGTGCCATCAAATCAGTATCCGACTCATAGCAACCCTGGGTATAACAGGGGAAACACTATTGTCAGTGCTTCTCTGCTGTTCATAGGGTTTTCAATGGCGGATTGATTTTTTGGAGTGGGTTGCCAGGTCCGTCTCCCCAGCCTACAGCACCTGGTTTTCCCAGGTTGTCTCCCATCCAAGTATTAGCCAGGTTCAACCCTGCTTAGCTAAGGTATTCAAAATTAACGAAATAAAATTTGTGATATATGTGCCTACCTCTCCTTTATGTCTCACAATCTTTTCCTATCCTTTATTAGAGAGTGCCTGACTCATTGAAAGGAGGCAAAACAATAATTTTTTATTGGAAATTTTTAATGTACACCTTAATGTGATTCATTCTGACATGCTTTTCATTGTGACATTTCCATGTATGCATTTTGTTGTACATTACACAGATAAGTTCCCCTTACCCTCTTGTGCACTTCCTCTCCGTGTCCCACCCCCTCACCAAAGACATCTCTTTCATTTGCATGCCTTTTTATGGTAATATTTTTCTATATCTCCTTGGGTCCCAATTATGTTTAAGATCGAAACTTTTTCCGTAGTGAACTTTCTTTTTACATTGTCAGTACTATTACATGAATTTTCTAGCCCATCTATATTATTACCATTCTTTGGTATTATTGGTGTTTTTATAATTATTTCCAGGACTATTAAAGTTGGGCTGTTCACCCTGAGGTCACCCCCTCTCCCATTCCTCATTCCTCCTTGTTCCTCCTCTCCTATTTAAGCCACAAACTTAAGAACTGCAATACTGAATTACTCTGCTGATTGTATTAATATACTTTTCTTCTGAATATGAGCATTTACATCAAGAAATATGAATTTAAATAGTTTCAATTCTAATATCAATGTTAACAGGCAAGTCCATTTATTCAAAAACGTACCATATTCTAAATGTCTTTGCTGGTTCATGTCTCTGTAACTCACTTTTTCTAAATTTCTCCCTGTGTAAATTAAGCTACACATGACAACTGAAGTTGTAAGAGCTGAGTTCAGTGCTGTTTTGTTTGTTTGTTTCTAATAAGTGGATATTTTTGTTTGCCTTTTAATGCAGCTTCACCATATACCAGCAAAGGCAGCTCCTGAATGAAGAGTTTACTGATAAATACACAGATTAAATATACATTGTTGCTTAAATGAATTGTTGTTGTTATTTACCAAGTTTTAACAATCCAAAGACAAAGTAATCTATACCCTGTAATACAAAAATCTTCACTCTTAGTTTACAATGTTGCCTTTGTATGGCTAGAATTTAAATATATAAAGTTAGAAAGAGTAAAACAATTTTTACTACCTACAAGCTAATATGCCAT
>VMDO01009912.1:0-74561 GCA_007922755.1 Pedetes capensis | reverse complement strand
TCACAGGCCCTGCCTCAGGGTGTGAGACCTAAATACAATAGCGTGTCTGAAACCCGTAGCCCTAGCCAGGCACCATGGCGCACACCTGTCATCTAGTGACTCCGTGGCTGAGGCAGGAGGATTGCAAATTCAAGGACACAGGCAGCCTGCACAACATAGCAAGATTTGCCTCCAAATAAAAAAATAAGAAGGGGCTGGAGGTACAGCTGCGTGATAGAGCACTTACCTAGTCTAGGTAAGGTCCTGGATTTAACCCTTAATACTAAAAAATAAAAAAGGGAAAAGGAAAAAGTAAAGTAAAAGCCAGGCACAGTGGCTCATGTGTGTAATCCCAGTGACTCAGAAGGTAGAGACAGGAGGATCACAAGTTCAAAGCCAGAGGCAGCCTTTGTAACACGGTCAGACCCTGTCTCAAAATAAAAAATAAGGGTGCGATGGTGCACACCTGTAATCCCAGTGGCTCAGGAGGCAGAGGCAGGAGGATTGCAAGTTCGAGACCCGAGGCAGTGTGCGTAACTTAGCAAGACCTTGTCTCAAAAAGTACAAAAATATGGGCTTGGGTGCAGCTCAGTAGTCTAGCACTTGCAAAGCATGCAAGCACCAGGCCCTGGGTTCAACCCCCGGTACCGCAATAAATAAATAAATAAATAAACAAACAAACAAATACATACATACATACATACATAAAAAATAACATGTGAGCTGAGGGTGCAGCCCAGAGGTAGAGCAATTGCAAGGTATGTGTAAGACCATGGGCTCAACCTCTAAGTACCACATAAAAAATTAATAATAATAATAATAATAATAATAACAACAACAACAACAACAACAGTAATGCCTGCAGCACTGTACAGAATGTTACACGTCAGTTGCTCAATTGCTTCTGACCCTGCTCCCCTGCCACCACAGGATGGTGTCCTGGGGCGCTAGGGGTCCGGGTCCTGAAAGCACCTGCAGCCCCGCCCAGCCTGGCCTAGCCCCCTTGTCTGCTCCTCACCCGCAAAGAGACCGAGACAGAAGTGATCCACGTGGTCCTAGCGAGCCTTCCTTCTAACTCAGGGGCGTTTCCTAAGCAGCCCGGTGGACGCCAGCCGGCCCTCACGGCCCACCCTTGCCCTTGTCGTTTAGCTCCACACTGTAGCAGTTTTCCTGCAGTAGCTTTGCAAGCGCAGCCTCCGGCGTTCGTCTGGTGTCTGTGCGTGTTGGTGCCGTCATTGGTCCGAGTGAGAAAGCTGGGCTTGGAGACGGCCGGGCTGCCCTCAGCCAGGCAGGCAGGGAAGGCTTCTTGGAGGAGCAGGGACCGGAGTGACTGAGAAACGCTCTGTGCTGAGCTGTCCTCTTGGACCAGCTTATCTAGGCCCAAAATATTTGCAGTGCAGGTAGGGAAACTGAGGCAGGGGTGACTTTCAGGGCCAGGATTGGGCACAAATTGTCCGTCTCTCCAGAACTTTGGCCATAGTCACATTCTGTGACAGCCACGGAGCAGGGCCAGGTCCTCCCGCAGCCTCCCAGTCCCTTGCCCTCTGCATGTCAGGCTCCGGTGGCAGGTCAGACTGGGTAGGATGGGGACCGCTCTCCCTGGCACCCGGCCACAAGAGGCCTCAGGTCTGCTTTGGACTTGGTGGCTTGGTGGGTGAGCCAGGCTCCCCAGGGCCACCCTCTGGAGAAGGTCAGCTGCTGCTGTGACTCAGCTATGGCCCCCAGAGGTGAGGGTCCTGCCGCTGGCCCTGCCCAGGGCCTGGCACCACCACCCAGTCCTGCCTCAGCAGTCAGTTCCAACAGGGGGCCGGGCTGATGGCACGGCCTGTGTCCCTCATCCATCCTGATCTTGTGTGTCCAGATGCCAGACACGGTGGCCACCCACACAGTCACCATCGCAGGGGCCTTCTTGCCCCTGCCTTCCTGTGGCACACACCACACCAAAACCCAGAACAAAGTTGCCCCCCAGCTGGTGCCAGAGTCCGCGTGAAGCCCTTCCGTTGTGACAGTTCTGTGCAGAAAGTATACCGGCACAGGCGCCCACTTATAGAAGAACAGATGAGGGCTTGTTTAGGGGAAACGGCCTGCCTGGGACATTTATGTCCTCATTGACCCATTTCTCCACTGGGAAAGTCCCTGAGCATCTCCCAGGGGCCATCTCTGTCACAGTCTGCTAGCTGCTTTGTGGCAAAGCCGGGATTCGAACCCAGAGCTGCCCAGCCACCGGCTGCCCAGCCAGAACGTTCTCCCCGCTTCCCTCTCCACCCAGGGCCCCAGCCCCCAAGGGATCTCGGGCCAGGAAGAGCCCCGCCCTGGTGTAACCCCCTTGCTCTCTCTCTCCCTGTCCCCCACCGAAGGAGAGCGAGGACGCCGTCAAAGCCCTGGCCAAGGAGAAGGACCTGCTGGAGCGCGAGAAGTGGGAGCTGCGGCGCCAGGCCAAGGAGGCCACAGACCACGCGGCATCGTTGCGCTCCCAGCTGGACCTCAAGGACAACCGCATGAAGGAGCTGGAGGCCGAGCTGGCCATGGTGAGCCCTGGCGCGGGGTTGGCAGTCTTTTGTGACTTCCCAGAGCCCTGGCCAGCCTCAGGCCACGAAGCATGGGGGCCCTGGGCGGCCTTCGCTCCACCATGCTCCCTGGGTGACTGCTCAAAAAGAAAAAAAATATTTGTATGGGGGTTCAAAATATACTTTTTTCTTTAGGAAAAGATTTGGGAGGAAATACAGAAAAATATTAACGTTATCTCAGAACGGTAGGATTGCACGTGTCTTTGTAGGTGCCGTTGAGTTGGATCTGACTCAGCAACCCTAAGTACAACAGAACAAAACACTACCCAACGCTGTGCCATGCACATGATCTTTTTATATTTGAGCCCATTGTTGCAGCCACTGTGTTTCTTATTCTAAGTCACGCCACATTAGCAAAAGGAGGTCCCAGGGCCTTCACTCCATTCCCATCGTTTGGGCCAACTCTACTTTGAGAAAGCAACTCTTCCCCAGTCATTTTTTCAATGCCTTCCAGTGTGGGGTCTCATTTTCTGGCACTATATTTGACAGTGCCTGCAGCCATAACCCTGTGGCATCTGATCCCGTCAGATCTTAAAGCTAAGCAGGGTCGGGCCTGGTTAGTACTTGGATGGGAGACTGCCTGGGAACACCAGATACTGTAGGCTTGGGAGAAGGACCCAGCAACCTCCTCCCAAAAATCAGTTTGCCATTGAAAACCCTATGAATAGCAGAGAAACACTGACAATAGTATTTCACTTGTATGTAGGGTCGCTATGAGTCGAATACCTACTCAAGGGCACCTAACAACAACATATTTGACAGTGCTTCTCTGCTATTCGTGGGGTTTTCAATGGCGAATTGTTTCGGGAGTGGGCTGCAGGATTTTCCCTCTAGTCTGCCTTAGTCTGGAAGCTCAGCTGAAACCTGTCCACCATGGCAGACCCTGCTGGTCTCTGAGATACCTGTGGCATAGCTTTCAGCATCACAACAACACTTAAACCCCACAGGATTACAAGCTGACAGACATGTGGGGGGCACATGTCTTATTGATGCAGATGTCCATATAGATCTAGTTAGAGATATAGACACACGTGGAGGGGCCGCTGCATATGTATATATTTTTGGTCTGTTTCCAAACATATCTGCAACAAAAATATCTTTCTTGGGTCATCAAGGGAAAACAGTGTGGGGTTGGTTTTTTTTTCCCCTAATCCAAAACAAACGATTCACAAACTCCAGAACCCATTGTGTTCTGAGAAGGCAAGTAGTGGGGCTGAGGTACAGTGCCCAGGCCTGGCAGGAGAAAAGGCCCTGAGCCCCGGAGTCCTGCTCTGCCTGCCCCTGTGTGACCGGAGCTCTTACTACGTCCTTTCTGTTACTGGGGCAGGGGCGGGGTCTGAATCCCACCCTGCTTTCCCCACAGGGTGGCTGAGTGGAGCCAGAGAGCGTGTGGCCAGAGAGATCTTTGAAAGCAGCCAAGGCGCAGCATGACAGTGGCTGGGTGGAGGACGTGGAGTCGGGCCCGCATGACTCTTTAGGTCAGCTGTGTCATCCCGTAGGGCACCAGCGCTCACTAACAGTGTTTTTACAGTTGTGGCTTCCCAGTTCCAATCCAGCCCCCCTTTACTTCCTAGCTGTGTGACCTCAGGCAGCCCTCTTCACCTCTCTGGGCCTCAACTCGACATAAGGGATGCTTGCCCGCACTCCATAGAGCTCTTGCGAGGATGTCAATGAAATAATGCCAGGCAATGCTTCGCACGGTGTGTGCGCATGGTGAACGATGACCTGATGGTTTCCTCAGGCCCTTGCTTCAGGACAAGGCCCCCAGGGCAGAGCAGGTGCCTTGTGCCTTCTGTGAGTCTCTGGGCCATGCTGATCCCTAGAGGTGAGGGCCGCCCAGGCAGGAGGAGGCTACCGCAATGGCGTCCCCTCTCCACAGACTCCTGCAGCCCAGAGGGAGCTCTTCAGGCCTCAGACCGGGGATGAGGGCGGGGGCGGCTCTGTCCTCTGAGGTCTCCCAGTGCCTCATACTGTGGAGTGCGGGCCTCAGCATCCTGTGGCCTCCCAGGGGCTCCTAGGGCTCCCCAATTGCGATCCGGCTCAAGCTGCTTCCACTTCCGCAAGCAGACACTCAGCCAGCTTGGGCTCAAGTTCCTGCCACCTCCCCTAGGCATCAGGCCCTCTGCTGGTGGGGCTGGTAGGGTTTGGGGAGCGGGGACTGTGACATCAGCACAGGCAGCGTCTGCCCAAGGCAGAGGGCAGGGGCTTTCCTTAGAGCCATGAGGGGTCCGTCTTGTTGGGGCGTCTATCTGGCTACAGGTGTCTCCTCCCTCACATGCCATCCGCCAGGCTTCCCGGGCAGGTGGGAAAGTGAGTGCGTGCCTCACTCACAACAGGCACAAGGCACCTGCTCTGCCCTGGGGGGCCTTGTCCTGAAGCAAGGACCCAAGGAAACCACTGGGTCATCGTTCACCATGCGCACACACCGTGCGAAGCATTGCCCGTCAATTATTTCATTGACATCCTCGCAAGAACTCTATGGAGTACGGGCAAGCATCCCTTATGTCGAGTTGAGGCCCAAAGACGTGAAGAGAGCTGCCTGAGGTCACACAGCTAGGAAGCAAAGGGGACTGGATTAGAACTGGAGCTGTCTGCTCTAAGCCATGCTACCTGCAAGCCCAGCCCCATGCTCTGCTCTGCTGCCCAGGCTGAGACGGGGGCCTTCTCTGGAGAGCCACAGATCCTGGGGTGCAGGCATCAGCGAGAAGCTCTGCATGGTGGAAGCGCATGGGAGTATCAAACGGAAGTCAGATCTGCAGGGGCAGTGGGAAGGTGGGGAACCAGGTTCAGACACGTGCCAAAGCCCAGGGCACCGCAGAGGTGAGGAGGCTGAGCGCTCTAGATCCAAACGGTCTGCTGCAGACCCTGCCTGGAGGACAGGCTTGAATGCCTTATCCTCTGAATCTCGCCTTGACTTTTTTGAAAAGTCTGATCCAAGTCAGATGCGGTGGTTCACACCTGTAATCCCAGCGACTTGGGAGGTGGAGGCAGGAGGATCACAAGTTTGAGGCCAGAGGCGGCCTGAGTAACTTAGTGAGACATGGTGTCAAATTTTTAAAAATTTTAAAAGGGCGCCGGGCGCAGTGATGCACGCCTGTAATCCCAGTGTTTCAGGAGGCGGAGGCAGGAGGATCGCAATTTCAAGACCAGAGGCAGTCTGCATAACTTAGCGAGACCCTGTCTCAAAAAGTAAAAGAGTGGGCTAGGGGCACAGCTCAGTGGTCCAGCACTTGCAGAGCATGCAGGAGTGAGGCCCTGGGTTCAACCCCCTAGTACCACAAAAAAAAAAAAAAAATTTAAAGGGAGGCTGGGGGCTGATGCCGGCACTGGAGCACTTGTCTAGTGCACAAGGCCCTGGGTTCAACCCCTGGTGCCACCAAAAAAAAACACAAAAAAAGTTTCCATCAAGGTGGCCCCTCTGGGTCTCTTGCTCATCCCTTTCCTGAGACACCTGGCTGTGACCAGTGATGCTACGTAATTTCTTTGGCGACCCGACGTCCTGCTGCAGCCGGGGGCTTGGCAGCCAGTGCGGCCCCTGGGAAGCAGGTATTGGGAGCGGGCCAGCCTGCAGCAGGAAGATAGGCAGGGCTTACCTGGACCAGCCATTATCCCCGCTACCGCTGTCATCTGCAGCCACATTTGGGCCTCGGTACGCTTAAGAAAGCAGACACATCTGCTTGGGAAGGGGGTGTTTCCTGGTCACCAGTTCCCGGTCCCTGTGGAACTGCTCCCAGGGCCACTTCGCCCCGGTAACAGCATTGGCCACGTGGGACCGCCCGGTGGGGTGCGTGTACCTGGATCTTGTTCTTGTTGGTCTGGACGTGGGGGGCTGAACCCAGGGCCTCACACGTACTTTGCAAGTGCTCTACCACTGAGCTGCTCCCCCAGCCCTCTTTTACTTTTTATTTCGAGACAGGGTCTCACTAAGCTACACAGGCTGCCTCTGGCCTCGAACCTGCGATCTTCCTGCCTCCGCCTCCCGAGTCACTGGGATTAGGGGCGCGAGCCACCGCACCCAGCTCCCTTGTCTATTTTATTTTGAGTTGAGCTCACTGTGTTATATAGGCTGCCTCTGGCCTCAAACTCACGATCTTCCTGCCTCAGCCTCTCCAGTTGCTGGGATCATAGGCATGCACCACAGCCCCTGGGTGTATGTATATATTTTTAATATTGTTTATTTATTTGTTTGTTTGTTTATTGCGGTACTAGGAGGCCGAACCCAGCGTGTTATACTTCTACAAGCACGTTAGCACCACCGTTGACCCTTGGCTGGTGCCGCACTGTGCACTGGGGGATATTGAACAGCTTCCTCTGCCTCTGCCTACTAGGTGCCAGCAGCCCCGCCACCCCCCCAGCTGTGGCCACTAGTAAACTCTCCAGATACCCGCTGGGTGTAAAACCACCCCAAGCTGGGACCCAGCCCCTTGGTGAAAATCCCAGTTTTTTTAGTCCCCAACAGAATCCTGTCATTTTCCAGCTCTGTGACTTTGGCAGGAGACTTACCCTCTCTGAGCCTTAGTTTCCTTCTGTGTAAAGTGAAAGCCATAAAGACCTTCTTTCAGGGCTTTGTGAAGAGAAATGAGGTAGGCCAGGCGTGGTGGCCATACTTGTGGTCCCAGCACTTGGGAGGCTGAGCCAAGAGGATCGTGAGTTTGAGGCCAGCCTGGACCCCATAGCGAGACCCTGTCTTAAAACCCAGAGAGAAAAAGAGAGAGAAATGAGGCACTGGTGGAGTCGGGCAGGCGCCCTGTCGCTGCTCAGTCACCTCGGCCTGCTATTACTGAGGTGCTTCTAGACCTTGACCCTCCAGTCCTCACCCCAGAGATGACGACAGACTCTTGGGCTGCTTCCCCAGTCTTGTGGGCCTTGAAAAAATTGCTTTCAGCCTCTCTATTCCTCGGTTTCCTCATCTGTCAATACTGGGCGAGAGTCGGGGACCTGAGTGACAGGTGGAAGTGTGGGAGCCTCGTTTTACTCCGTAATGTGGCTCACACCCTTCCTCAGCTCCGAGGCAACAGCAGGCCCTGTGGACCCCCTCTGAGCCCAGCAGGCGCGTCCCCCCCATAGCCTGTGCCTGCAGTGGGCGCAGCAAGGAGCCAGTGTCCCTCTCAATAGCTCACGTTGGCCGCTCCACTCCAGCCCTGCTGCCCCCAGCCACCCAGAGGTTGTGGACGAGGGTCCCAGCCCTCCGCCCCAGGGAGGATGCTAGCCGTCGCCCTCCCTCTGTCTGTTCCATGCAGGAAGACCGTTGCCCACCGACGGCAGCCATGTGGCCCCTTCAGCCTGTGTCCCACCCGTGCGCTGGAGGCCACAGGGCTGCCAGCCTTCTGGCGTTTACCCCTGAGGCTTCTGCCCCAGAGATGCTCCTCTGGGGCCCCCAGGGCCAGGGGCCCTCCAGGGGTCTCTCTGCCCAGCCTTGGGGAGCAAAAGCCATCCTGACTTCACCACGCTGCTGCCTGTGAGTGGACAACGGGCCACACTGCCCTTGGCATCCCATGACTCACTCCTGACCTCATCCCCACGCATGAAGGAGAAATGGCCTAATAATTCGTCTTTGTCATTAGGTGCCATCAAGTCAGTATCCGACTCATAGCAACCCTGTGTACAACAGGCGAAACACTATTGTCAGTGCTTGTCTGCTGTTCATAGGGTTTTCAATGGTGGATTGATTTTTGGGAGTGGGTTGCCAGGTCCGTCTCCCAAGCCTACAGCACCTGGTGTTCCCAGGCGGTCTCCCATCCAAGTACTAACCAGGACCGACCCTGCTTAGCTTCCCAGATCTGACGGGATCGGGATGCCACAGGGCTGCGGCTGCAGTTGGCCTAATAATAGCCACTGGTATTTACTGAGAATTCTTGCCGCACCATCCATGACAACTGTGAGAGGGAGGGACTGTTGTCACCTCCACAGACAGGTGGGGACACGCAGGCACAGGAGGGCAGAGGCCTCTCTTAGGATGCCGCAGCTAGGAAACCACCTGGGCATCTCATCTGGGCGGTTGGATTCCAAAGTCCAGACTCCAGAGCCCCATGCTGGCCAGGGCCTGGGCCGCCTCGGCTGCACAATGCCAGGTTTGCCATTTATGTCGACGTGACCCTTGGCTTCCTCTTCTTTCCAGCGGCGACCCTGAGATTCAGAGTGGTAGAGTAAGTTTCTCAAGGTCACACAGCATGTTAAGCAGTAGAAGCAGAGTTAGAACCCAGCTGTATCTGGACCTTTGTCACATGGGCATGTTTATGCCAACTTACAAATTCCCAAGAGCTCAACACTCAGGGTTTAGGGCACTCAAAAGAGGGTAGAGTTCGGAGAAGACCAGGGGGTTCAGAAGTCCAAGGAAGCTTCTGATATTAAGTTGTAGTGGATGGGACAGATGCGCCAGAGAAATGCTACCTAAATGGCCGGAGGGTTGGGATGGGCCACCATAGCTGAGTACACAGGGGTGTGTGGCGGGGTTTGCAAGGTTGGTTTGTTTTGGGGGGTTGCTTTGTTTTTGTTTTGTTGGACGTTTTGTTTCTTTGTTTTTGAGACAGGGTCTCGGTAGGTAGCCCAGGCTGGCCTTGAACTCATGATCCTCCTGCCTCAGCCTCCCAAGTGCTGGGAGGACAGGCGTGCGCCACCACAGCCGGCTTCTGTGTGCATTTTCAACCAGACTTTGCCAGCCTTGCCTACAGCTCACCTGCCCATCCCAGCTCTGTCTAGGAAACCACATCCTGCATGGGCAGCATGGGAGGCCGTAAGGGACCTCCCAGGTGTCAGGCAGGCAGAAAGCGCCCTGCTAGGCCCCGCTAGAAGTGAGGGCCCCCTGGGAGAAGAAAGCTGGGTGGTACTGGAGGGCATCTCCGCCCCAGCCTCTCCCTCCTCTCTTCCTGCACTGCTTCAAAGGGCCGCTCACTTCCGGGGCTGGCTTGGATGTCCCTGCACGTTCCGGGAATGTTGCTGGGAATATTTCCAGGAGGGGAGAGCTTAGCGTTCGTTACTGCCTGGTGGCTTCTCCCTGCCTCTTATTCAGCCCCATCTGCCTTAGCATCAGCCTGGGGAGCTGGGCAGGAAGTAGAACTTGACCACAATGAGAATATCATTATTGTTGTTGTTAGGTGCCCTCTAGTTGGGTCCAACTCACAGCAACCCGATGGACAACAGAATGAAACACTCTCTGACACTGCGTCATGCCCAGTACTATTGTCGGTGCTTTTCTGCTATTCTTAGGATTTTCAACGACAAATTGTTTCGGGAGTGGGTTGCCAGGTCCTTCTCCCAAGCCTGTAGCACCTGGTGTTCCCAGGCGGTCTCCCATCCAAGGACCAACCAGGCCCGACCCTACTTAGCTTCCGAGATCAGGTGGGATCAGATATGTGGATGCTATAGCTGCAGATCCGGTGAGAATAACATGCGTTACTACACTCCTAAGGCATGGCCTTTTCCTCCCTAAAAGAATGAGAGATCTCGGCTAACAATACCCCACATAAGCTGGGGGGAGATAACACACAGCTAAGAGATGCACTAGACAGGACACAAAGGAGCCCTGGGGCCACCGCAGAGGTAGCCTCCCCACCCTGACTGAGTCCCACCCAAGTCCCCAGTCCTCCTTGTGTCCCACACCCTCATCATGGGGTCTGGAGAGCTAGGTGGAGGATCTGCTGTCCCCTGCCTGCATTCAGGAAGGGACTGTCCACAGGGTGAGCAAGGAGCTGCCATCTCATTGTCTCCTTGATGTTGTTGCGGGGCTGGCCGTCGGGTGGAACCTTGCGTCAGCAGGTCGCAGGTTGGGAAGGAGCGAGCGTCACAGGGGCCAAAGACCCTTTCTTCACAGTCGCGTTAGGATCCTGCCTGATCCTGAGAACCCAGAAGACGGGTGATACCAGGGTCCTTGGACCTCCTTTCTCCCCATCTGATGGTCTCACTTTGCTCTTGGCGGAAGCAAGGGGCGCCCAGTGGTGTGATCTCAGGTCACGGATACTCCGATCAACACAGGATGCAGAGCCTGTGCGGGCTGGTGCAGAGGCGAATTCTTGGCTTTCTCGCTGTGGCAGTGAAAGGTGGTGAGCAGCGACCCAAGAGGCTCCCTCGGGTTCCTTTGGTCACGTTTCCTTCTGTCTCCCGCCTCTCTCTCCAGGCCAAGCAGTCCTTAGCCACGTTGACCAAGGACGTCCCCAAGCGGCATTCGCTCGCCATGCCGGGCGAGACGGTGCTCAACGGCAACCAGGAGTGGGTGGCGCAGGCGGACCTCCCGTTGACAGCGGCCATCCGGCAGAGTCAGCAGACACTCTACCATTCCCACCCCGCCCACCCCGCAGACCGCCAAGGTGAGTCCCGCCCAGCCTGGGACAGTGGCTGGGGTGGACTGACAAGGCTGCGAGATGGGCTTCAGTCCTGACTGGATCCAGAGGATAAAACCATACTTGCATCTCCCCGACCATTTCTTTTCACCTCTAGGTCTGACCTACAAAATGGCAAAACAGACCCTAGCAGTTCAAGTTTGAAGGCCTTCATAGCTCAAAAGTCTTAAGAAACGATTTCTTCCCCTCTCATTGTTGTTAGGTGTTGTGGAGTTGGATCTGACTCATGGTGACCTTAAGTACAGCAGAACAAACTACTACCCAGCACTGTGCCATGGACGTGATCTTCTCATGTTTGAACCCATTGTTGCAGCCACTATGTTTCTTCTCATTTTGAGTCGTGCCACATCAGCAAATGGAGGTCCCAGGGCCTTTACTCCATGCCTGTCATTAAGGTTGACTCTACTTTGAGGCGGCAACTCTTCCCCAGTTGTTCTTTGAATGCCTTCCAGCTTGAGGGGCCCATTTTCCAGTACTTTGTTTGACAGTGCTTCTCTGCTATTCACGGGGTTTTCGGTGGCTAATTGTTTCAGGAGCGGCTTCCAGGCTCTTCTCCCTAGTCTGTCTTTGTCTGGGAGCTCAGCTGAAAACCTGTCCACCATGGGTGGCCCTGTGGGTATCTGAAACACCAGTGGCATAGCTTCCAGATCACAGCAGCACGCAAGCCCCCACAGCACAACAAGCTGACAGACACATGGCGGTCTACCCTTATATCCGTATCAAATTCCAAAGGAAGAGTCTGATTGGCCAGCTCAGGTCACATGCCCACCCCTGAACCAATCACTGCGCCTGAGGAAAAGTAAGTACCCTGATTGGCTGGTCTGAGTAACACAGGTATCCTTTGGTAGGGGGCGCAGCTGAGCTCCTTGATAGCTCCGGCCAATCATAGGGCATGCAAGAAAGTCAGGTGTCAGAGTCACAGATATTGCCTCCAGTGGCTAGGCGGGGGGCCTGGCCTCTGGGCAGCACCTGTGCCCGCTGCTGGTGGTACACACTCCACCTCCCTGTCCCCCTGTACCTCTCTAAGCCACCCAGCCTCACTTTTTCGGTCCTTCTTATGAGAGGCTACCCTTGGGTGACAGATACAGGCCGGGAGGGGACAGACATAGCAGCCAGTGCCCAGGTCCTTATGCTCTGGGCCTTCCGCTCCCCCATGTGCCCCGAGGACAGATGGTTGCTTTGGAGGCTGTGGGTAGAGTCGGCCTTTGGAGCCGGCAGGAGATGAGGCAGGCACAGCCCTGGGCCCCTCAGGGTCAGCAGTCAATTAAGACAGGCCAAGTGCACGCAGGACTGATGCAGGTAAGTCTGCTGGGCCCGAATCCCAGCCCTGCTGCTTTGGAGGGACATGGCCCACGACCTCGGCCAGGGCCCTCCGTTTCTTTGTGTTTAAAAGGGGTGCTGGGTGCCTAGCGCCCTGTGGCCATCACGTGTCTGTTTGCCGAGACTTCCATCCACCTCGTGGGGTTGGCGTGAAGATGAGCTGTGCAACATTTCCAGAGCAGGGCCTGGGGACTGATCAACAGCTGCGCTCATCAGCATCGCCGTCATTGTCGTTATCATCACTGAGCAATGCCATGCTGGGCTTTTAGAGCCCCAACAGGAGACAAATTCAGAGTCCTCCCCACCGAATGGAGACAGCAGCCCCGCTTTCCTGCCTGACCCCAGCAGGAATGGCGTTTGGGGGAGTGGCGCGGGCTCCAGCCATTGCAGCCGAGACTCAGAGCTGGGCGAGCTTATCATAAAACTGTGCAAGTCCGGCGCCCTCATCAAGCAGGGCCACTGGGCCCCAGAGGGGGCACCCAGGTCATCTCGAAGCCCAGTTGTGCAGCCAGTCCTCAGAGCTCCTGGTCCATCCCGGCAGCAGGAGGCAGAAGTGCTGTAGAAGGCAGGTGGGGCGAGGGGCAATATCAGAATCTCAGGATGGCAGTCAACTCCCGGGCAGTGCACCTGCAGCCACTGGGCACCTCCTCGGTGGGGCTGGCACTGGTCTGAAAAGGGCTAGGCAGATTGGCAGATCTGCCCTCTGGGCCCATCATCCTCTGCTGTCCCTGCCTCACCTACAGCTGTCTCCGTGCTTTATATCAGAGACCTCCTCCAGGAAGCCTTCCAGGATCTCTCCCCAGCTGTGTCTCCTGGGTCTTCTGTGCTTCTAAAACTGGGTGCTTAGATATATCAGAGCACCCATCACTGCACTGTGTCATCACTGTGGATACATTCATCACCTGGCTCCTTCCACCTAGCCAGTGCCCAGCATATCGTTGACACAGCTGTGCTGGTGGCTACCACTGTCATCTCCATTGTACAGATAACCAGCTCAGAGAGGGTGGGGAACATGCCCGAGGCCACACAGCTGGTAGGTGAACTCACCTAGATTGGAGCTGACTCAAGGCCAGCCTGCCTCCAGCGTCCATTGCTCTGTTCGTCCATGTGGTCACTGGCGGCAAGAACTGTTTTTTTCAGGAATGCGTGTACATAGTAGGCACTCAAGTAGCAGAAAACACTGTCTATGCAGTGCTGGCATCTGCCGACCAGAGAGAAATGTACAGGGAAACCTGGGAGGGCTGCTGGGCTATGGCGCCTGAGCTGCGCCTTTCAGTCCACCACTGTTTATTGAACCCTTACTATGTGCCAGGGCTGGGATTTAGCTCAGTTGGTAGAGTGCCACTCTGCAGTCTCTGAGGTCCCGAGTTCAATTCCCAGCACCACAAGAACGGGAGAAGGACGTGGCAACCCACTCCCGAGGCAATTCCAAAAACAATCAGCCATTGAAAACCCTATAAGGGTCGCTATGAGTCAGACACGACTTGACGGCACCTAACAACAACAACTATGTGCCAGGCACCATGAGCTCTGGCATGGAACATGGATAAGACCCTAGGGTGCCTGCAGACGGCCAACACAGCAGATAAACTAACTAGAGGAGACGATCAGTACAGGGGAAAAGTCAACAGAAAAGCAGACGCTTCGTGGGGAAAAGGATGGAGGAGGGCAGCTGATGTCCAGGGCTGTTTCTTACATGCCAGGCTGACCATGTGCCTGGCAGGCAGCAAGACCAGCAAAGGCTGAGGCAGGAGGGAGAGACCTGGCCCTGACTTGGTGCAAAGGCCAGTGGGACGGGAGCTCAGGGACAGAGTAGGGCAAGCACTGAGCCCAGGCTGCTGGGTGGGCAGGGTCTCGGCATGTCAGGCCGTGGGGCCAGGAGGGGGTGGGTTTCACCGCCAGAGCAGCAGATGCCTGTGGCTGGGAGACCACCAGGTTGCCGAGGAATGGATGGAAGAGGGCGCCTAGGGGCTGTGTTGGAGGCTGCTGGCAGGCAGTTGTGGACCACAGGGGAGAGAGGACCTAGTGGTGACCTGGAGGTTTTTTGGGGGGCATCTGGGGTCCAGCTGTGGTTAGAGTCGCACCAGGCCTAGGACCAATCCAGAGGGAGGGGGAGGGTCGTCCCCACAGCTGCTCCGCGGCGCGGTCAGCACATGGGACAGAGGCGCTGGGCACATCTCCCCGCTTCCCTCTGCCTCATGTGCCCATTGGTACAGAGAGTGTGTTGAGTGAGATCCCCGGAGGACGGCCAGGCGAGGACGTCATCTCCGCCCCCCACTCACCAGCTGTCCTCCTTTCCAGCGGTCAGAGTGAGTCCCTGCCACTCGCGGCAGCCTTCCGTCATCTCCGACGCGTCCGCTGCCGAAGGCGACCGGTCGTCCACGCCAAGCGACATCAACTCCCCGCGACACCGGACGCACTCCCTCTGCAACGTAAGGCCAGCAGCAGTGGGGCCCCGGATGCCTGGGCCCCACGCGGATGCCGCGGGGCGGGGGTGGCGGGCTGAAGCCGCGCATGCTGTTTCCTCTCGTCCACCCAGGGAGCGCTCTGGCGGAGGCATTTCCTGTTCTGTTCTTTCCCATTGCAAGAAGCGGTGGATGTGGGGAGAGAAAGAGTGAGGCCCACTGGCTCCTTGTGTCCGGGAGGGTGAGGAAAATCCAGAGGAAGGCGGGGCTGGGTCGGCCACAGGGTCTATGCATCCTGGAGTTCCACCCCGGTGGGCCCCATCTGGGTGAGCCCTGCCTGGGACGGTGGGCTTCTCCTCCCAGGAATTACCTCTGGCGCTCAGGGCCGGGCCAGGACCAGCTGGTCTCTGCAGTGGCACTTTGCAGCCTTCGCTCGGGAATGGAGCCACATTGCTGTGTTTAGTTTCAAGTTTCCAGTTATTTGTGCATGTATTGCCTTTGTAGAGGTGTCCTGTGAATTTGTTCTAAATTCATTTCCTTGCTTATTGAATTAAACACTTTCTGTTGCATACTGGAAAGTAGCTACTAAAATACCTGAGTCTGCAACCAACTAACCCTAGATGACTTGGGGGTAGGCAGATGGGCTCTTAGTCCACTTTCCATTGCTATAAGAAAATACCTGAGGCTGGGTAACTTATAAAGAAAAAAGGTTTATTTAGCCAATGTTTTGGAGGCTGAAAGTCTGAGCAGCACACTGGCTCTGGTGAAGGCCCCCTAATTATGTCACATTGTGGCTGATGGCATCATGGCAAGAGAACACGCAAGAGAGAAAGACAGGAAGCCAGAGAGTGCAAAGGGCCGTTCTTGCTCATTATGATAATACTCAAGAGAACCAGCCAGGATCCCAGAGGATATGGTCTTGATTCCTCCCGAAGGCAGTGCTCCATTAACTCCCACTCCTAGGCTCCCTGCTCAAAATTTTCACCACCTATGTCACCACACCGGAGACCCAAATTCCAACATATGAGCTCTGGAGGATACCTTCAGACCGTATCCAAACCATGGCAGGCTCCCAAGCTGCAAAGGAATGAATAAAGGTGAGTCCACATTAGAGGACGGCTGAAAGCCACGTCAGGCTCTAAAACAAAACAGTGAGTCAGGGAGTGGAGAGCACTTGGAATTTTTGTTCCATCCAGAGGGCTGTCCCGCCGTGTCCTGAAGACAGAGACCCCATGAGGTTAGGTCTTCAAATGCGTGGGAAGGCTTCTTCATAAACTCAGCTCATATTGCTTTGATAACCAATGAAACATGTAAAAAAGAAATGCGGCGAACACACTGGGAAGCAAAGACAAAGCCATGACTGTGGGTGATTATGATTATCTCCCTGGAAATCTCAAGAGAGAATGACTTGGAAAGCTATTTGAACTCATCGGAAGCGGGCTTCTTAAAGTACTGGTTAAACATCGATTCATGAAAATCAGAAACTTTCCTTTGTAAGAGAATAATAACAGAAACTTTTTTTCCCCATCTACAACAATAATGGAAAGCACTTAAAAAAATAACTGAGACGCTGCCAGGCGCAGTGGCGCATGCCTGTAATCCCAGCGGCTCAGGAGGCGGGAGGCAGGAGGATCGCAAGTTCAAGACCAGACGCAGTCTGCATAACCTAGCGAGACCCTGTCTCAAAAAGTAAAAACAAATGGTCTGGGGGTGCAGCTCAGTGGTCCAGCACTTGCAAAGCATGCAGGCACGAGGCCCTGGCTTCAACCCCCAGTACCACAAGAAATAAATAAATAAATAAGGTAACTAGGACCATACTTGGGGCTGGGATTTAGCTCAGTTGGTAGAGCGCCGCGCTGCAGTCTCTGAGGCCCCGAGTTCAATTCCCAGCACCGCAAAAATGGGAGAAGGGCCTGGCAATCCACTCCCAAGGCAATCCCGAAACAGCCTATGAGGGTCGCTATGAGTCGTGAGTCGGATACCGACTCGACAGCAACTAACAACAACAACAACAAAAGGACCATACTTGGAAAAAGCTGCCACAGCTTCGTGAGAGCGTGGCACAGATCCCCAGTGCAGGGCCTTGCATAGCCCATGGCAGGGTGGCACGGAGGACACTCGCTGCCTAGGGCCTGCCTGGGGGCTGGGATTCTTCTTTCACTGAGGCTGAAGGAAAGAGTGTGTTCTCCTCTCATCCCAGGAGAGAATCTGACGACAAGGCCACATTGATGGACAGAAACAAGGCGAGGAAGGCAGGCCACTGGAGAGGGCTCTGACATACATACATCCTCTGATCCAAAAGGACCAGAGCCGGTGGTTCCCTATTCTTCCTGGGTAGGAGGAAAGTCCCAGCCCTGGGCCAGACACCCCCGGAGCACTCACGCACAGCCCAGATGGAAGTACCTTCCCAAGGGCTCCGGCGCAGAGATATCCCTGACAGACTCGCTCTGCAGAAAGTCTCTCCAAAAGCATCTTGAATTGGACACAGGCTGGCCTTCTGCCCCTCAGGGCCTTGGCTCACACGCTCTGCAAGAGGTGACAGTTCCAGCACATGGATGTCCAAGCTTACTTTGTGCAGGGCCCTGCTGCCAGGCCGTGGGTGCTTTTGATACGCCAGTTGTCTGCATATGGGCGCTTCAACGCTCACAAGCTTGTTTCTCTCTCCTGTGCATTTGGCCAAAGTGGTCCTTCCCAGAGCAGAGCTAGCTGATCTGCCTGCAGAATGGGTTGTGTTGGAAAACCTTGAGGTGACACCAGAGACTAAACTACCATTTGTTATGGCCCTCACTCCTCCCCATCTCCTCCTGTGTGCACATAGATAAGCTAGAAGGAGCCACTATAGCCGGGCACGGTGGCTCACGCCTGTAATCCCAGCAGCTCAGGAGGCGAAGGCAGGAGGATCGCAGGTTCAAGACCAGAGCCAGTTTGCATAACTTAGTGAGACCCTGTCTCAAAAAGTTAAAAAAAAAAAAAAAAAAACGGGGGCCGGGGGTGCAGCTCAGTGGTCCAGCACTTGCAGAGCATGCAGGCACAAGGCCCTGGGTTCAACCCCCAGTACCACAAAAAAAATAAATAAATAAAAGGAGCCAGCACATAGCTCCAGGTGACCCTGTGTTCTCTGGCATTGGACCAGGTGTCAGCAAGAACATCACAGCCTGAACTAAAGATTGCCCCACCCTCTCACCCTCAGGCCACTGATTTAAAGAGGCTCAGCACAGAGAGTTTGGAAACCATTGATAAACATTGGCCTTAATGTCACATACTTGTTTCTTCATGAGCATTTTACCTGCAATTCAAGAAAAAGCCACCAGGAGTCGCCCTAGTAATGCCTTGTATGATCTAAATGGTCTGTCTGCACCCAGCCAGGGCAAGACTGACTCTGAGATGTAGTGAAGGTTTTTGCACATCCACAGGCTGTTAAATGTCACCTTCTGACCTACCTGGGGCAGGGCTGAAAACACACAGGAAATAGGCTGCCTGCCCATGGCTGAGGTTCCCTAGGAAAGAAAGAAGGAGCTCAGGCTGTGGGTTGGGCTCCCAGGCAGCCCAGAGCTCAAGAGTGAGTGTGCACCTGCCCTGGCGCCCCTGCCTAGGGGAGCACTGGGCCAGGAAGAATCAGGTAGCCCTGAATTGGAGTCTTAGCAGTGCTTGGGATTAGTTCCATGACGCTGGACTGTCAGCGGCCCCTCCTCACATCTGTAAATCAAGCTAACCCCTGCCTGCCCCTCCAGAGAATAAGGGATTCATTTTGTTGATTGTTGGGAAACCTGGTAGTTATATAATCTCCTGAGTCTGTTTCTGGCCCCAAATTGTTTAATGTATTATTGTGCCTTTATCATGAAAGTATATTCCTTTATGAAAAACCTCCAGTTCGAACACAGCGGACCAACCGGAACATGGATTTAGAAGCCTGTGAGCAGCTTATTGGTTGATCAGAGGGTGTTAGGGGTTGAAAGGCCAGAGCAGGTGGGCGAGCACCTCAGGGGTCCACATTGCATCTTGATGGACCCCGGGGCCCTTCAGTCAGCGGAGGGGCGGGGACAGGCTCCTCACTGCAGAGGCAGGGCAGCCCCTGAGCCCTTTATGATCTCCTTCCCTGGAAGACCCCACACCCTCGGGCCACCTATGCTCTGGGGCATGAGTGTCCGCCGCTTCATCTTCCTCTCCTCCTTTGGCTACAGGGCGACAGTCCCGGCCCGGTTCAGAAGAACCTGCACAACCCTATTGTACAGGTAGGTGGGCCTTCCCCGGCCCCTCGCTTCTCCCTCCGCCCCAGCTTGACCATGATCTCATTCCTCAGTCCCCCAAACCTCAGTTGCCCATTTCTGGGCTCCCAAGATAGAGAGGAATCGGGCCTCTGCATGTCCTCTGCCAGACCGCCAGACCTGCTGCCTGCACCACCCATCCTGTGTCCCACGGTCCTGGCCAACATCTTCCCCTGGCGGCCAACTTTCTTAAATCCTCCTTAATCTAGTTTTCTTCCTTTCCTTTCCTTTCCTTTCCTTTCCTTCTTCCTTTCTTTCTCTTTCTTTCTTTCCTTTCTCTTTCCTCCCACTTTGCCTCCCTCCCTCTTTCTTCCTTTCTTTTCTTTCTTTTTTTCCTTCTTTCCCTTTTCGTTTTCTTTCTTTCTCTTTCTTTCCTCCCTCTTTCCCTCCCTCCTTCCCTCCCTCCCTCCCTTCCATTCTTTTCATTTTTTTCTCTTTCTTTCTTTCTTTCTTTCTGTGCTGGGGAGTTGAACTCAGGGCCTCATGCATGCTTTGCAAGCACTCTACCACTGAGCTGCACCCCCAGCCCCATTTTTTCTATTTTTTTATCTTAAGACGGGGTCTCTTTAAGTTGCCACCCATCTGCCAGTCTGCCTCTGGCCTCAAACTTGCCATCCTCCTGCCTCCACCTCCCAAGTTGCTGAGATTACAGGCATGCACCACTGTGGCCAGCTAAATTCTCGTTATTCTCTGAAGGCCAGTAACCGAGGCCAGGGCCCCTTAGGGCCCCTTGCTGCTAGAAACTTTATCCATTTTCAGCATTTTCAATATGCTGTCATCAGAATGGAGGCATGAAGCGAGGACAAACGATGAATTTGAGAGTGAGCAGGGGTCTCCGAGGTCATCTCTGAGGTCACCTGTGGTCCTGGAGTCCCCACGTTCTGGTCTGTGCGCCAGCCCCACCTGCACTGGGAAGACTGTTTCAAATGCGGATTCCTGGGTCCTTCACCTGGCGGGTTCTGACCCAGATGCACCGTGGGGCCTGGAATCCTAGGAATTCTGGAGTGTTGTGGGACCCAAGGCTGGTCCACAGCCCACCCTTTCTGTGGCTAATGTCACCATGTGATTTTGTAAAGCACCTGACAGTTTGTAGAACTCTTTGCAGAACCCACTCCCAGTCCCACAGTTTCCCCCAATACGGGGCTGAGCAGATCTCATCCTTGTTATCGTCGTCATCATCTTCATTGTTGCCACATCAGAGAGGAGCAAACTGGGCCCAGGGAAGTGGGGGGAGGGCTCCATGCTTCCACTGTGGGCAGCACAGTCGGGAGAGCCCCTGGGCCCCAGCCCTCCCACTCCCCAGAGCCCACTGATTTAAAGAGGCTCAGCACAGAGAGTTTGGAAACCATTGATAAACATTGGCCTTAATGTCACATACTTGTTCCTTCATGAGCATTTTACCTGCAATTCAAGAAAAAGCCACCAGGAGTCGCCCTAGTAATGCCTTGTATGATCTAAATGGTCTGCCTGTACCCAGCCAGGGCAAGACTGACTCTGAGCCCAGTCCGGCTTCCTGCCAGGGCTGTGAGTCACAGGGTCCACTTCCTTGTTTCCCATCCTCTCCCAGGACCCCTTTCCCACATACGTGTGCAAAGCACACCAGCTCCACACACAGTGTGTACCGCCCCGCCTTCCCACGATCACTGTCCATCCCAGAGGTGACCACAGGCAGTGGCTGAGCTTGTGGATGTGCACCTGCCAGCTGTAGACAAATCCAAAGGCTGTGGGCAAATTGAATCTCACAAGACCAATGGCACAGACACCAGCAGCAGCTGCAGAGCATTCCATGGCTGTCACGTGCCAGGCGCTTTGCTGAGCATCTTTATCCTCACCTGAGTGACGTGCTCAGGACAACCTTGGGTGGGTCCTATGTTATCCCTGAGAGGTTCCGGAGCTAGCCCAGTTGACTTAGAGGGGGAGAGGCAGGCCCTGGCCTTCCAGCCCCAGAGCCCAGCTTCTTGCCCGCTCACCCCTGACCCTGGCTTTGACCTTGACCAAGACCAGATGCACCGGCTTAAGCTCAGGGAGGCCTTCCCGCCCCTCCGTTGCTGCATGCTCCCTCCTGGGCTAAGCTTGCCTTCCTTCTTCTCCCTTTTTCCTCCGTTCACCTGGCTCCCCAGTCACTAGAGGATCTTGAAGACCAAAAACGGAAAAAGAAGAAAGAGAAGATGGGATTCGGCTCCATCTCCCGCGTCTTCGCCAGAGGGAAGCAGCGGAAGTCCCTCGACCCGGGCCTCTTTGATGGTACCGCCCCCGATTATTACATAGAGGAGGACGCGGACTGGTGATACCAGCTGCCCTTCGCCTGCTGCCCGCGGGCGTGTCTGTGCGTGTGGATGAGCGAGCGAGCGTGCGAGCGCGTGTGGGGGTGCGGGGCCCGCGTCGGGTGTGTGTGCAGGTGTGCCCTCGCACGCGGGGGGGTGCGTGTGGCCGAGCCCCTCCCCAGGCGGAAACACAAGCGTGACCCCCTCCTCCACGTCGCCACCTCTGTAATTGATGTACATACCACAAACCGTGTGTGACTATGTCAACTCTGTTGTCTCAGAGCGATACAGTTGTGTTTGTTAATCTCGTTTCTTTTTTTTTTTTTCTTTTCAATGTTTGGCTGTTTTTCGGTTTCGTTTTCTTTTTCGTTTGGTTCGTTGGTTTCTCTCCCCTTTCTCCTCCCCTCCTAACTTTTTATGAAACTTGAAAACTTGAAGGACTGCTGTGTATTTGTAAATAACAAAACTATTGTGCACTCCGAGCTTGTAAATGTCCCTCGTCCAAACCTCTACTCCCGGAGCCTGTGTCACCGAGGATGTAGTCTGTTTTTGATGTCCCCCTCCAATCACCCCCTCCCTCAGTGTGAACGTGTGGGACCAGACTCTGTTCTCGGGGTGCGCCCAAGACACTTTAGCCACAAAATGCCATCGTCGTCAGGGTAAGGTCGCTCTCCGCAAAGACTTGTGAGCCCAGCCGAGGGGCCTTGTCTTGTAAGGGGTCAAACGGGCTCTTTTTAATGGCCTGCCTGTTTTTAAATTGCGTTGCCGTTTCTTTCTTTATGGAGAAAAAAGAAAAAAAAAAAGGAAAGAAAATTGTTTCATTTAATTTATTTGCACAAATGCAGAAGACATATTCTATCTAAATTATTACGTAAATATCGGAATGTATATTTTTCCACGGGGGTGGGCGGGAGGTGGGCGTTTCTGGCGACTTGTCTATGCTGTGTTCATGCTGCTGCCAAACTGCGCAAGGTAGAGTTTAGGGTGGCTAGAACCAGGGACCTTGGATTGCCAAGCTTGCTCATTCTCTTTTCTCTTTTCTGTCTCTCCCGTCTGCTGCCCCTGCATGAAAGGGTCCCCGCCTTCTCCCCGTCACCTCTTCCAGCCTTTCTCTCCCTGTATTTATTTATCTGATGTACGGAACACAACCTCCGTCAGCAGAGCGCTGCCTGTCCCCATCCCTTCCTCTTGGGCCTGTGTTGGGAGAGAGATTGAGGCCAGGGAGAGACAACCTGGGGCACATTGACAGGGTCCACCCAAAGGGACCCTGGCCTGAGTCCGTTGCCCAAGGGGCCTGGCGCACCACATGCACCTCTTTGTACCAGGGTCTCTCTCACCTTTGCTTTATTTTGCACCTGGGCCAGGCTCATGTCCCTGGGGGAGGCTGCTAGGGACGCAGTGTTCAGCACCGAGCTCTCTGCCCTCCCCTCTCTGGTTGGTCCCTTCAGCCACACTTAGGCTCTTGGGATCCCCCAGTCCTCCAGCTCATCCCAGCAGCCTGAGCCAGCTCACCCCAGGAGGGCTGCCAGGTACCTCTGGCTATCTGGGGAGCAGCTTCGGCCCCATGGAGGCTTCACTAGCGAGGGAGCTGGGTGCGTTCTGCCACCAGGGCACGCAGAGACCCGGGAGTTTCTGGCCGGGTCTGCCTCACACCTGGAACTCCGTTTCCCTTGTACAGGCCCTGGGATCCCCTTTCCCCTCGTCCTTAATAACTAACAACCCCGTCTGCGCACCCTCTGATGCCCGGTAGTGGTGCTTCCGCTAATGGCAACATATTCAGCTCCGAAAAAGCAGCAAGGGTTCTCTTCCCACCATGCTGGATCGTCTAGAATGGATGGGATATGTTGTCCAAAGTCTCTAAAGCGAGCAGAAAAGCCCCCGTCAGCTCCTCCTGCCCTTGCACCCTGGTCCAGGGCTTGGGAGAGAGCAGGCAGGGCATATCACGTGGACCTCCTGTCCTCTGGCTCAGCTGATGAGCCAAGCCTGGTGGTGGAGGGAGAGCAGCCGGAGCTGGCACTGGAGAGGGATTTTTAGAAAACACTTCTCCCCCATCAGTTTTTTGTTTTGTTTTGTTTTGTTTTAGTTCATTTTTATGGTTTTACCTTTACTTATGAGAAAATGAGATTGCAGCCACTCCTGGTAATGATTTAGTAGTTCCTTTTCATTTCAGTTTCTGTAAATTAGGAGATAATTCTAAGAGTTACTAAGGATGATTTATTTAAGAGAACTACGTCAAATAGCGAATGAGTTATGGGTAACATTAGATGAAAATAACCTTTCCCGTGGGAAAGGTTTCTCGAAGGCATGGATGCAAATATAAAATATTAAAAAAAAATCTAAATAAAGCTTATTTTAAAATATGATCGAATTCTATGTGAGTTGATTGCTTCTATTTTACTCTGGGTGGGAGGCCGTGCCCGGCTGGGAGGCGCAGCCTGCCGGGCCTGCTCCTTGGAATCCCAGAGCTGGGTCAAGGGGGTGACAGGAGGGGCCGAGGAAAGCTGGCTGGATGGCAGGCCCACCGAGGGACTGAGCCAGGGGCCTCCCAGAACATCTTGCCTCTGATACCCTGCCTAATTTGGACGTGCTCAGCGTCCAGGGCTGCCCGGGCCCTCACGCAGGGCCTCAGTGCCTGGCACCCTGCTCCCAGGAGCGCAGAGGCCTGTCAGCTTTCATCTGCCCCCCTCCCCTCACGCTCCTCCCGAAGGCCCAGAGCTGGGGCTGTGACTTTGGGGCGAGTTACTTTCTGCAGGCCTCCGCGGGCCTCTGCACAGTCCCAAGTTCCCATCCTCCCTAGGGACCAAGAGTAGCCTAAGAGACAGTGAGGGAGCCCCAGGGCTTCCTTGATTGGAGCCCCATGAGGTCCCCTAGAAGCAAACCCAGGTCTTCCCTAGCAAGATGCCACTCTGTGTCCCTGGAACGGGCCACCCAGGTCATGCTCTCAGCCTCTGTGTCCCAACCAAGGAATCAAAATTCTGCCCAGTAGTAATCCTAACGGGAGACAGGGCTTCAAGGCCCCAGCCATCTCTGCTGGCAGAGAGCACAGCTATCTAAGATCATGCAAGATGGAGGGCGTCAGGTCATTGAGGCCTTGGGGGGCACACAGGATAGAGGTCAGGAAAGCTCAGGACTGCAGGGAACTCCGAGTCATTCACCCGAGTCCTCAGTTGGCATGCCTTGGGAAGAAACCTGCTAGTGCCAACTGCGCCCCTGGAGCCAGAGGTCTTTAATCCTCTGCTGATTCCAAAGGGCAGCCAGGATTGCGAACCACTGGGCTAGTCTGAGGAAAGCGGGATGTTCACACTCCCATAGCAGCCCATGCCTAGTCCCATGCAGACATCACTAATCAATCAAAGAGTCCTCACCCAGCCCAGAGTAGCTTCAGGCCTCCCATTTTAGAAAGCTTCAGATATCAAACAATTGCACTTGGCATAAAAAAAAAAAAAAAAAAAAAATGAAGCCCATTTGCCAGTCTGAAACTAACCCAACCCCTCACACTGGAAAAACTCATAAGGAAAACTTTCACCCAGAGAGGAGGGAGTTGGCACATCTAAAAATCCTGCCACCCTCTCCAGAGCTGGGCCATGCCTTATTCAAATCTTTGTAGCTCCACCCAAGAACTCCTTCCTGTTTTTGTTTTTGTGTGTGTATGTGTGCTGGGGATTGAACCCAGGGTCTTGCTCAGGCTAGGGAATAGAGAAGCGCTGTACCACTTAACTATACTCCCAGCCCACTACCTCATTTGTTAAAAGAATCTTCTCTGAGTTTTTGCTCTAAATCAACCTACTTCAAGTGGCAGTTATTAGTCAGAAATTGGAGTAGGGCTACCCACGGCATCCAGGGTCAGTGTTCAGCTGCACAGGTTGTGCACTGTGTTACTCCAGAAGATGCCATTCTCCAGCTATCATATAAATGGTACCCTGGGTTGTACGGTGTTCCCACTGCAGGGCTGTATCCCGTGGCCCTCATGCATGCTCTCCCACCCACACTCCCAGGCTCCAATCAGTGTAACTAGTAATAGTAACAACAATAATATCTAACATCTTACCATAGCCAGGCTCTGTGCTGTGCACTTTCCGTTTATTAACTCAGTTAACACTCTCAACAGCTTGTGTCATTGAAGTGAAAACTGAGGTTATGTAACATTGTCCAGGGTCACAAAAGACCTGGGTAGTTTGACAGCGTTCCACCATGTAATGGGGCGGGGTTGGGACCAAGCAGCTATGCCTGCCCCAGGAGCATCTTTGGTATTTCAGAAGGCTAGCAAAGTCCTCACCCTAACCTGGCCACCAGTGCCTCTGGCACTGCCAGGTCTAGAGCTGCTGTGCTCTTGCGATAGAGTCTTTTCACCGTCGTTTTTCCCCTAGACCCAGAAACCCCACCCCTAGTGGAGCTGATGGAGACAGCAGAGCAAAGACGGGCTGTGGTTCACCATGAACTCAGTGCTCCTCTTCCTGGCCAGGTGGGCAGCAGCAGCACCTCTACTTCCCCTGCCAGCAAAGCCCTGACCTCTCAGAGCTGTGATTCTGCAGGTCAGTCAGCGCCACCCCACCATCAAACTCTGAGGGTCAGCTCCACCCCAACATGGGGGGAGGTATATGGCACCACCTACCCCCACCCCTGAGACCCAGCGGCATTGGGCCACTGCCAGACTCTGGGGAATCCCGGAGCTCACACATGCCACAGCAGCCCATGCCTGGCCCCATGCAGACATAACTAATTGATCTAAGAGTCCTCACCCATCTGAGTAGCTGCAAAGGGCATGAGCCATTTGACAATACATTTTTTAAACATCTGTGAACCCTCTCTCCAAAAGTTAGCATTTTCACAAAACAGACCTTACAAATATTAACCCCCTCTCATCTGCTCTGAAAAAACAACTCGATCTTTTTCAACTTAGACCCTTCTGTTGTGGTTAGGTGCCATGGAGTCGGGTGCAACTCATAGTGACCCTCATAGGGTTTTCAATGGCTGATTGTTTCGAGATTGCTCTGGGAATAGATTGACAGGTCCTTCTCCCATTAGACCCTGCTAGGTAGGGCAAAACGTGACCTGGTCTTCTCCTTCCTACTTGTTCCCATTTTCCAGCAAAAATAAATAAATAAACAGTGATAATGCAGAGTAGATAGGGAACATCGGTTAGCTTATTTACTTTATAAAAGGGTTGTTGTTGTTGTTGTTGTTAGGTGCCCTCAAGTCGGTATCCGACTCATAGCGACCCTCATAGGGTTTTCAACGGCTGATTGTTTCGGGATTGCGTTGGGAGTGGATTGCCAGGTCCTTCTCCCATTTTTGTGGTGCTGGGAATTGAACTCAGGACCTCAGAGACTGCAGCGCAGCGCTCTACCAACTGAGCTAAATCCCAGCCCCTATAAAGGGGTAGATGCATAATTTTGCATCATAAAACAATGTCCTATAAACAAATAATGGAAGTTTGGACAGTAGAAGTTATCTAAAAAGTCGTGGCACATGGTCGTGGATGTGTCACTCTACAGATAAATTGAGGGCTTAAGTTTGCGATGGCAACCAGGCTGTGGAGATGCCAGGCCTCAGCCACACTTGCATGGGATGCTAAAGCCTGGGAAATATGCAGATGTGCAGCAGTGCATTGGGCCTTCCTGTGCCCACCATCCCAACACACTGCATTCATGAGAAAGTGGTCCCCAGAGGGCTGGTCTTTAAGAAGAAAGAATAGCAGCAACCGGAAACTTCGACCTACTCTTCCTGGAAATGGCAGGACATCCTGTTACCTAGCAGGTGCCTGTCTCCAGCCCACCCCGGTGCCGGATCCTGTCAGATCTCAGAAGCTAAGCAGTGTCGGGCTTGGATGGGAAGCTAAGCAGTTTGATGGTGCTGCAGGATAGGAAGAAGGATGCAGCAGGCAGCCCACTCCCGAAACAATCAGCCATTGAAAACCCTATGAGTAGCAGAGAAGCACTGACATGGTGCCGGGCATGTCGCAGTGTTGGGGAGTGTTTCGTTCTGTTGTACGTAGGGTCGCTATGAGTCAGACCCCACTCAATGGCACCTAACAATAGCCACTACTGGGGAAGCCCTGTCACATACCAGGTGGTATGCAGCAGCCATGCTTCTAAGTCAGAGTCCCCCAAAAAAACGTGGGCTGGTGACTTGTCTGCCTTTCTGAGTTTCAGCCTTGGGAAATCCCTGATCACTTTCTTAATGTCAGTTAACTATACCAATACAAGAGAATCTATAAAATTGCATGTCATGCTCCCAGAGTGCTCAAAGGAAAGATTTGCCCTTGGGAAATCATTTGTGCCCCCTCCAGAGGACCCTTTCAGGTCCCAGTGGGTCCCAGGCCACGCCTACGGGGGCACTCCTAGCTCTTACCAGAGCCCGATTTCAAGCACATTGTTTAACCCCGTAGCCTCGGTGCCCTCTCCTGTGAAGTGGGTATAGGACTCGCCTCCTAGGCTCAGGTACAAGAGCTGAATGGGTTTCGTAGACCAGTAAGGGCCAGGCCAGGGTTTGCACTCCTCGGGACTTGTAAGGTGCATTTAAGTTCGACAGGAAGTAGGGAAAATGTGGCAGCAGCTTGGCACACCTTGAGCCAGGAGCGGCCCCATCAGTACTCGTCCCTGTGGCGGAGTCGGGGCACTGGGTTGTGTGAACCTGAACTCCTCCAGCGTCAAGGGTCTGTGAGCACCAGACCTGAGTCTAAATTCAGCCCCAGGCTTGTTAGGGAAGAGAATCAGGCTCCTGCGCCCTGGGACGGGAGGGCTTGCGGCCTGTGCCCCTAGAAGCCAGCAGCCCCATCAGCTGTTGAGTCCGGGGAGAAACCCTCTCTGCTGTGGCTACAGTGGGGAAATGTCGACCCCGGGAAACAGCGGGGCTCCCAAGGATCGGGTCTTGGTGCAGAAGCCCAGGGGACTGCCCAGGGGTGGTGACTTTATAAGGCGACGCACATCTGAGCCCAGGGCCAGGCTGGTCTAGCAACGAGGCCTACCTCACTCACAGAATCTCTTCCTTGTGCCAGGCTTTATTCTATGCCCTTCCCAGACGTTCCCTCCCATAATCCTTCCAGTAACTCTCCGAGATAAATGCGATTATAGATAAACCAAGGCACAGAGAGGTGGAGAACTTGCCCAAAGTCACACAGCTAGGAAGAGGCAGAGCCAGGTTCCCCTCTAACTCCAGCAGCCTGGCTGCAGAGATCATGTTCTTGGGGACTTGGCTCCCCAGTCTCACATCAGCCACTCACCCCAAGTTCCCTATCATGGGCAGCTGATCAACAGAGAACTTCAGGGAACTCCAGAGAAAAAGTCTCACTGGGAGGATGAGACCGAGCCCTGAGCGCGCCACCTCTCTAGGGCTCAGTTTCTCAACCCCAAAGAGGATGATGGTAGGATAAATGGGAGGTTTGCAAACTGGGTTCTGTGGAACCCCTAGGGGTTCCTCAGAGGTCCTTCAAGGGCCGCCATTGCTGGTAAAAGAATTAGCAGGTAGCAATCCAGAAGCTGTGAGCTCATGTGCCACATACTGGACTTACTCTGAAGAGTCTATTTGAGGGGTTCCATGATAGAAACAGTGAGGGTACAAAAGAGAACCAGGAGGTTTGAGAACCGCAGTAGGTCAGAAATTGTCAAAACCTAACCAAGCCTTGGGGTCTCAGACAGAGATTCCCAGGCCCCATCCTATGCCTGCTGAATCAGAGGGCCTGGGGCTCAGGCCCCGGGACCTGGGTGTGTGGTATATGCTCCCCAGCACAGGCTCAGCTCAGTTGAGGGAGGTTGCAGAGGCCGGAGTGACAGCGTCCTGTCTGTGTGACTGGCATAAACCCGCCACGGGCATCATAAGAAAGGTAGAGGCCACCTTCTTGGGGCAGCCCAGGATCCCCCACAGGGGAGGAGCCCCTGGCATGCAGGACCCTAGGCTGGCCCCCAGACAGCCCACTGCTAAGGGCCCTGCTGAGCAGAGCAGCGGGCAGTGGTAGAAGGCAACCCCAGTGCCAGCAGCAGCATGGTCACCTGTTGGAATCACAGAGGCCCCACCTCCCCCGGAGACTCACACCCAGGAAGTGGCGGGGGCAGGTGTCAGACCCGGGTGAAGGCCAAGGTGGAAGGGCGCTGCCCATCTTCCCAGGCTCCTCTGCTCTTCTGCGAAGCATCCGGCGGGCTTGCCAGCCTTGGCCTGGGGCCGTGGTACCCCATGGGCACCAGATAAGGAGCCCTGCGTAGGAGGCAAGGCTGCCCAAGCCCCACTCCAGGGAACAGTCAGACGTGGATCTGCCACACAGGGACCAGAGGCCTCTGCCCGGACCCGCCCTGGGGCTCCTGAGGAGGCCTGGCCTCCCCATCAGGAAGCCCTGTGGCCCTGAGCCCAGCACAGTCAGGAGCCCTTGCCAGCTTGGTTGAGGACTCCCTGTGTGGCCACCGGCTAGTTGGGTTCCCTCTCTGAGCCTCAGGCTCTCTCAAAAACAGGCTAGGGTTACCCACCTGTGGCCCATGACATGCCAGGAGTCCCTGGACGGGCCACAGAAGGCACTGACAGCAGCCTGGCTTTAGGCTGCCCCCCTACACACACCCGAACACTGCCCTTGAGCCCCCTGCTCCGACTTCCTTATCTTCTTTTTTTTTTTTTTTTTTCGGTACTGGGGGTTGAACCCAGGGTCTCGTGCTTGCATGCTTTGCAAGTGCTGGACCACTGAGCTGCACCCTCAGCCCATTTTCTTTACTTTTTGAGATAGGGTCTCGCTGAGTTACACAGACTACCTCTGGTCTCAAACTTGTGATCCTCCAGTCTCTACCTCCCCAGCCGCTGGGATTACAGCCGTGCACCACCGCACCCCGACAACTTCCTTATCTTTTAGATAATGATGTCACTTGGCTGGGCAGGCCCTGCAGCACTGTGGCAGCAAGACAGCCAGGGTCAGGGCCCCCAGAAGCCTCCAGGGCCTCTGGCTGCTGTTGGGTTGAGAGGAGGTGTGGCCCTGCAGAGGGCCTTCCCCACTGCCCCCAGATTTGCCCGCCTGGGAGAGGCAGCACATGCCCCTCCTCAACCCTGGAAGAACTCAGTTCTTCAGGCTCCCAAAAGTCCCAGGAGGCCACGACCCTGGGGTCTGGCTGGACCACAGCACGGCTGTCAGGCACCCCTGGTCCCAGGTCACGGCCCTTCACAGTTTGCAGGGCCCTTTCTCAACACAGATGGGGACTGAGTTCAGAGCGCAGGTTCTGGGCAGACTTCCCAGGCTAAACCTCCATCCTGACTCTCCCCTCCAGGTGACTTCAGGCAGGTGACACTTCCTGCCGAGCCTCAGTTTCCCCACCAGCACAATGGGAATAAAAAGAGGCTGAGTCAGAGGCCACGGCAGGGATGGAATGAGGGGCACGCAGAGAAGGCTCAGGATGGTGGTACTGGCAATGACAAGGACCTCAGGGCAGCCTTCAGCAGTCCTGAGGCAGGTGGGGGCCCCCTTGTCCAGGTGAGGAAACTGAGGCCCAGGTAAGGCTGGCAACTGGGCCAGACAGAGGATGCCGGTGTGAGGCCAAGAGGCCTCTGCAGCCTCTCTCCACCCCTCCTACTGCAGTGGGAGCGACTCGCAGGTAGCCCAGCAGGGCAGCTACGTCTATGTCTGCTCTAGAACCCAGGCTCCTCACTCCCAGGCCAGGACCTTGACCTGCAGCAGACCATAATATTCAGCTGGGGGAAGGCAACCCTGGTGCATAAATTTTGGAAACACTGCATCATGTCTCTACCCCTTAGACATCAACAGAGTACATTTGCATATCAAGGCTCTGACAAGTCCTGCAGTGCAGAAAAGCATTTCACTTTTGCCCACATAGTGTCTCCCAGACCTACTTGACCACAGAACCTGACCTTTTACACTGGTTCTGTGGATCGCCCTCTGAGAGGCACTGAGATGGACGACTTCGCCAGGGCCCTTCAGTTCCAATCTTCTGTGCTCTGAGGGGCTTTGCCAGCGTTTCTTTGGGGATGTCTAAGCCCGTCCCTTTCTTGACACTGTCTAGCCATGGGCGCCCCCGGGGCCTGCACGTGATCCCTTCACACGTGAGGCAAGCTGGGCACAGGGCCAGGTGCAAGGCCAGGTGTGGTGGAGGTGTCTGTCTCTCTCTCTCCAAGCATCCCCGATGCTCAGAAAGAACAGAGTCCGTAGGCAGCAGAGGAGCCCCTAAGGGCTGGCCATGGCCAGGGCACATATTTTGCTGCCGTCCTGGGACAGAGGGGCTGAATCTGTTGCACGGGGCCCTGAGGGATGGCGCACCCATCCTGTCTGTGGGTCTGGTCCCACCTGCCCTCTGGGGTCCTCTGGTACCCTGTGGAGGCGCTGAGCTCCCGAACTGCTTTCTCTGGGACAGACCAGAGACGGCAGGGCGACGTCCAAGCTGGGTCTGCACTTACGCATCCCTTCTGGGATCAGCAGCTGACGTCTCTGGGGGGGTGTGGAACCCATGGTCAGGGCACAGGGCTGGGGAGGGGAGGAGGCAGGCTGGGAAGCTGGCACTGCAGGGGCCAGAGCCGTGGAGCAGGAGATGGCTCGGGACCTGTCAGGGGGACTTGAGGGCTCATCAACACATAGAAGGTCAGAGAGCAGGCCTGGGACACCCACTGCCGCTGGGGCCTGCAAGTCTGTCCCAAGCTCCCTCTGTCCCACCCTGTGTGTGCAAGAGACCCCCACTCAGGGCAAGGTGAGCCAGCAGAATCGACAAGACCCGGGCTGCTGCAGGGAGGGGCGGGACCAGGGGGAGGCGCACGAGCCAGGTCCTGGGGTTCAGTCCCAGGGCTGTCACTTAGAGCTGCGTGACCCTCAGCCAGGCATGAGGTCCCTTGGAGCTTCGGTTTCTCCCTTTGTAAAATGGGCATGGAGCATCTTGCCTTTTCCCAAGAACAAACAATAAATGGAAAGAGGTATGGGGCGCATCCCAGCTGCTTTTCCAGGGCTGCTGGTGACCTGGGCAGGAAGCCTGGGCTGTGACTCAAGCCAGGCTCCTTCCTGCAGTGCCCTCCATGCACCATGGGGTCTCCTCGGGTCCACTGGCCTGGCCTGGGGCCAGGGCCTCTGGGAGCCCTCAGTCTGCCTCCTGGGGAAGTCGAGGTGTGAAGCTCCAGCCGGGGTCGGCCACCAGGCTGGTGGGGCCTGGCAGGGGTGGGGTGGCACCGCTCTTTCCAACCTCCTCTGATAAGCTATGGGGTGACAATGGCAAAGGCCACCTCCACAAGCTCTCTCTATACCAGCATGATGCTGGGCACTTAGCAGGCTCCAGCTCAGAGGCCTTTGGGACCCAGCAGACAGGCGGGTCAGCGTGGTGGATGTGTGGGGGCTGGGGCAGCACATGGCTCTGCCCAGCTCCAGCAGGGACACCCAGGCAGGGGAAGTGTGCCCAGCCTTTCCAGAGCTCCTGATCTTCCAAGAGGTCAAAAATGTAGGAGCGTGCAAGGAATGTCCGCTAGCAAGACATCCACACTGCGTTCCAAACCCGGAGCAGAGTTCCCGGGATCCGAGGCTTCTGGAGAGAGGGGTGGAGGAGGGCAAAGGGGTCCCCGCTCAGAGCTACCCTCGAAAGCCTGCAGGCATCATGGGGCCCCTGAGTCCCCCAGCCCCCTGCAGCCCATGACTAGCGAGGCTCTGTGGGATGCGGGTCTCCCACCTGCCGCCAAGCAACTCAATCAACAGGGTGGGGAGTTCACGCCCAGGGGATGACTCTGCTGATGGGCCTCGCAAAGGGGGCTCCGTGCTGTTCCTGAGACTCCAAGAGAGTGGGTGCCCATCATCACGGCAAGCAGCCCAGGCATGGGGAGAGGGGTCAGAATAAGGGCTGAGGACAAAGCCTGGCTCTGTGGTGGGGAATGAGGGCAGAGAGAAGCGAGAAAAGCTGTTAGAGGACAATAGGATATGACATTTACTGAGTGCTTACTGTACCAAGTATGTGCTGGGTACTTTACATATGCTCTTTAAGTCACTCAACAAACGCTGTCTGAATACTCCCAATGGCCTGGGCTTAGGGCTAAGGGCTGAGGACGCAGATATAAACACTGGGATCGTGTAAATCGCCCTAATCTAGTCCTCACCCAAATCACACTAACTGTGTATTTTTGTCTAAGATTTATAGGGGAGGAAACCAAGGTTCAGAAAAGTAACTTAGGAAGCCCAAGGAGATACAATAAGGGAGGGAAGAGGAACAGGGGTCCCACAGACTCTGGCACACCACGCCTTTTCATGCAGATGTAGTGGAAGAGGATAAAATCGTGAGCCATTAGAACACGCTTTGCTCTTTAATTTCTAGAATTCCAGCATTTGAAGGAGGCAGGAGGGGGTCGCAGTAAAGGAAAGCGAAGACAGTCACTTAATAGGTAGAAATTTCCTGGGATCCTGTGCCCCAGGCTGTGGCTTGGCTGAACATAGTAACCGGCTCTGGAAGGGCATCAGCTGGCAGTGAACACCCGTGTTCATTGCTGGCGATAGGAACACTTGCTACCAGGTGTCAGGACACGTGACGGGGAAGGCCCCCGTGGGCGCATCCTCCCTTGACGGTTTCCTATGGTATCTGAGGTGTGAGAATTCCCCCCAGCCCGGCCTCACCAAAGCGCACTTCATTGTGAAGGAAATTAAATCAACGCTGCTTGCGGTCCCAACAACGCCCTCTGTGCCACAAGGAAAGGGGTTCAGGACTGGCCTAGGAATAACCCGGGCCCAGCTGCAAAGCACAGTGAGGGGGGTTGGGGCCTGGGCGGTTGGCACTGTTTGTTTAAGACAATCCCATAGAAGCCAACCAAAGGTCGCCAAGTGTCTCGCCCTGGCCAGAGGCTCCAGACACAACTTAGTGAAGGATCCCACGTCCCGCTGGCCACGTGGACAAGGAGTCACCCAGCAGAGTCTCTGGGCCCTCGCAGGGATGACAGGACTCACAGAAGCAGGCTGAGCTAAGGCAGAAAGAACGGAGCTGCGCTGAGGCCCACAGAGAAGCTATGGGGGACAGCAGGGTGGGGAGGGGTCCGGGAGAAGAGTTTGGACTCCAGGGCACCCCAAGGCCCTCGGTCCCACTGCAGACCGTCGCCCCCTGCTCTGTGCCTGAGGGCGGCAGAGACACAGACTCACTCCATTTCCCCAAGGGCACATGGAGAGGAAGGGTTTGCTGGCCCCGGCCCTCTGCTTAAAGAGCCCCTGTAATGTCTCCTGGGGTCTACTTACCTTTCAGGCCCACCCATGGGGAGAAGTTTGCCAGAGAGAGATGTCAGCAAAGAGGCATAGATGTGGGAATCCCAGGAAGACTACAAGAAGGACTTCCCAATGGAGGTGCCATAGAACAGGGGGGCAAGGAGGAAAACAGAAGGGTTTCGAGGTGTTCTTTTTGTGTGAGTGTGTGGTACTTGGGGGTTGAATCCAGGGCCTCACACGTGCTTTGCAAATGCTCTACCGCTAACCTGCACCTCCAGTCCATTTTTTATTTTTTATTTTGAGTCAAGGTCTCGCTAAGTTACGCAGGCTGCGTCTGGCCTCAAAGTTGTGATCCTCCTGCCTCCGGTCCTGAGTCGCTGGGATGACAGGCAGGAGCCACCCTGCCTGGCCTGATGGACAACCTTTAAAGCATAAAGTAGTAGTCATTGGGTAACTGTGAGCTTGTCCCCCCAAGGCCCTGACATCTTCTTAGCATCTTCCAGCCAAGCCTGTAAAATGAGAAATCTTTGCCAAAGGCAGAGCCAGGTAGAGTCTTGCCAGCCACAGGGAATCAATTCCCTGACCTGTTGGAAAATTCTCAAGTGTGGGAGGAGGGGCTGGAGGGCAGGAGGTCCTCTGAGGCCAGGGACCAAGGCAGTGAATGCCAGCCTGGGCCCTTGCAAGGCAGCAGCACCAGGGAGGGGAGAGGGAAGCTGGAATTTTAACAGAAGGGGGCTGAAGCCACGGCCCCTGGCGGAAGCAGAGCGGGTGGACTGTCCATTCGTTTTATGGTTTGCTGTATCTGAAGGGGCAGTGGGCATGGGAGATGCCATTCGATTTCCAGCCCAGGTCCCCCAGAGGGCTTGCTGACCCTGGGTTGGGGGTGCTGTGGGTTGGTGGCAGGACCTGGCCACCTCTGTGCTCACAGGGGTCCTGCTGTGTCCCCAGCTGCTGTCCAAGGCAGGCTATGCTTCTGTGCGCTGGGCCCCACACCATCTCGCCCCGTGGGTGGCAGGGGTCCATCTCTTGCATGTATTTCCCAGGAACTGGGACTGAGCACTCAGCAAAGCATTGACACCCAACACAGTAGCCACCAGCCGCTGTTCCAAGTCACTTTCCCATGACAGTGCAGGGTTTACACATGAGAATTCAGCATGTGGCTACAAATGCGCTGACGGGGGCTCCCCTGCCACGTCCCTAGGGCAGGCAGCACTGACTCTGCCTGGAGTTGGCTACTGTGGGGAGACTGGTCTGGGGACTGAGGGCCCAGGCTGAGAGGTCACTGTCAGTGCCGTAGGGAAGGACGGGCACAGGTCACACTCTCTGATGCCTTGTGGTTGGAAGCCAGAGACACTGCTCAGCCCCCCACAGTGCCCAGGGCAGCCCTGCGGCAAAGAGTGACCTGGTCCCGGTATCCATCGAGATACCTTGCCACAGGCAGAGGAGAGAGAGGGCCAGCATGTGGTGCCCATGAAGGAGCGCGAGCCAGGGCTGTGGCTGAGTGGAAGGGTGGGAGGCGGCCCGGCTGGGGACAAACTCACCCCCACCCGGCTTCCTTCTCTCAACCAGCATTGAGCTGGCCGCTCTGTCCAGGGAGCAGGGCACTGGGGTGCCCAGTCTGCGCCTGCGTCTTCCCAACCCACACCCTGAGACAGCCGGTGGGTGCTGGAGATCAGCCCTGGGGTATTTACACCACGGACACTGGCAAGGAAATGCTACCAACCGGTGCAGCTTGGAAAGCATGCAAGCCAGTCGTTAAACATTGACCCTGGTTTGGGGTTTGTGAGGGAGCAGAGAGACCCAGGGAGAGAACTAAGCCCAGCCCCTGCCTGTGTGGAGTGGGCAGGTGGCAGGAGACACAGGTGTGCATCAAATGGTTGTTGTTATTGTTGTTGTTAGGTGCCATGGAGTCGGATCTGACTCATAGTGATCCTATGTACAATAGAATAAAATGCTACTCCACATTGTGGCAGGCACACGATCTTTTTATGTTTGAGCCTATTGTTGGGGCCACTGTCTCTTCTCATGTTAAGTCACACCACATCAGCAAAAGGATGGCTTTTGCCGGGGCTTTACTCCATTCCGGTCATTATGGTTGACTCTACTTTGACTCTACTTTGAGGGGGCTGGGATTTGGCTCAGTTGGTAGAGCACCGCTCTGCACTCTCTGAGGCCCTTGGTTCCATCCCCAGTGCCCCCAAAACAGGAGAAGGACATGGCAATCCACTCCTGAAGCAATCCTGAAATAATCAGCCATTGAAAACCATATGAGGGTTGCTATGAGTCAGATCCAACTGGGTGGTACCTAACAACAACAACCTTTGAGGAGGCAACTCTTCCCTGGTTGTTTCTTGAATGGCTTCCAGCCTGGGGGGATCTTTTTTCCAGCACTATATTTGACAGTGGTTTGGGGTTTTTGTTTTTTTGTTTTTTTATTTTGTTGTTGTTGTTGTTTTTGCTATTCATAGGGTTTTCAATGGCTAATGTTTCAGGAGTGGACTGCCAGGTTGCTCTCCCTAGTCTGTCTTAGTCTGGAAGCTCAGCTGAAATACGTGGGTGGCCGTGCTGGTATCTGAAATACAGGAGGCATAGCTTTGAGCATCACAGCAACACGCAAGCCCCCATAGCATGACAAGCTGGCAGACATGTGAGGGCATTGAGTGATTACATAACTTTAATTCCAGCTGTGAGAGGTGCTGTGCAGGGAAGTTTCCTGTATGAATGAGAGCGTGTGTGTGTGTGTGTGTGTGTGTGTGTGTGTGTGTCTCTGTGTGTGTGTGTGTGTGTCTGTGTGTGTGTCTGTGTGTGTCTGTGTGTGTGTCTGTGTGTGTCTGTGTATGTGTCTGTGTGTGTTGGGAATGGGGGAACCTGCACTAGGTGACCAGGAGAGGATTCCCTGAAAGAGACCACATTTAAACAGAGCCCCAAAGTTTGCATCGGAGTTTGGCAAGCAGAGAGCAGAGCAGTGGGCAGGATCTGGGCCCCGGAAAGAGCAAGGGCGGCTGATGAGAGGCAGAGGTGTTGGGAGCGTCAGGGAGAAGCAGGAAGCCAGGGTACCTGTGGAAGGATGAGAGATCCAGGATGAGGCTGGCAAGGTCGGCAGGGCTGGGTCACGCTGCCTGGTGAGGAGCTTGGACTTCCCGGGGCAGCCACAGAAGCCTGCTGAGCAGCAGCGCTCCCTGGGAAGATATCTGTTTTGTTTTGCTTTGTTTTTAATCACGCTGGGCCCCAGGGATGGAATGGAACAGAGGCAGGGTGTTAGGAGGTGGCTGAAGGGCTCCAGATGGGACATAGTGGGGCTGAGCAGGACCAGAGACAGGAGATGGAGCCTGAGAAGGGCTGGAATCCAGCAAGACACCTCGGAGCCCTGCCTCACTCACCAAGCTCCCGCCACGCCAGAAGTCCAGGTTCAACTCTGCCTCGGCCACTCTCTGAGGTCTGATTCCCCACGGAGCAGTGGCAGACCTAGCCGGGTGCTTGGACACGTGTGGCCACCTCCCCTCCAGGGAAGCCTGTTTCTCAGCGCTAAGCCCAGCCTGGACACGTGGATCATCGTTGGTGTGGAATGCTTTCCCACCAGACTCCTAGGAATTCACATCTGGTCACACATTTTAACCCTAGAGAAGTAGATACCAGGGAGGCACCAGTGTCTGTGATGCTGTGGGCACCAGAACAAGCCGTGTGAGTCAAGGGCCTGGGCCGCCTCACCTGCCAGCTTGGTAGAGTCTCAATATTTTAAATGTAAAGAAAAAGAAGAAAATAAAAGAAAAGGAAAGAAAAGAAAGAAAGAGAGAAAGAAAGAAAAGAAAAGAAAGTGGACAAAAGGGAGAAAAGAAAAAAGAAAAGGAAAAGAGAAAGAGAGAAAGAAAAGAAAAGGAAGGAAGGAAGAAAAGAAGGAAGAGAAAAAAGAAAAGGAAGGAAGGGAAGAAGGAAGGAATGTTAAAATGCTACAGCAAAATCTTTCCAACAGGTGCCACCAGTGGCTCTCAGATGTACAGATGTGGGGACCAGATGCCGGAGGCAACCTCCCTGGGCCAGAAGAGCAGAGGGGAGGCTGCCCTTCATTCTCAGGCAAGATGGAGGTTTCAGGACTTACCAAGAAGCTCTTTACCCTTGAGCTTCTGCATTTTTAACCACCTTCCCAGTAACCGACACTCCAGGGTTGAAGACCTCTCTGTAGGCAAATCAGCCATGCTCCCTCCTCTACAGAAAGGTCCTACCTGAGACAGAGGCATGGGCCAAATGACCTTGAGGGCATCCTCTAGTCCTGGAACGCTGAACCCCACTGGTAGGAGGCCCAGGTGACCCCATTCATGAGCAGAGAGCCAGGGATGTTCTGACTCTCAAGAGACAAGTACCATTCCTCACTCGGGTTGGCTCCTGCACCCAGGCACACAGACTCAGCTCCGTCTGACCTCATTTAGAAGCCAAGTTCAAGTTCAGGACAGGGAAGGAGGGACTGGTTTAGAGCAAAAGTGGAGGAAAGGAGTATATAGCAAAGGTTTCTCAATGCTTCCACCAGACACCAGTGAATGGTGCTCTGGGACCATCTGGTCACCGGCTCTTGGTCACTCTGCCCAAGGCTCACCTCCACCAAAGCCCCTCATCCTACTGTTGTGACCTTCTACACCAGCTGACCTATCAGTGCCCCCCGTGGCTTAGTGACTATGATGCTTGGGTGTCCTTCATTGTGGAATGAGCATCTGGGTGCCTCCTTGTTTAGTAGATTGTCCCAAAAGGCAAATGGATATAAAGACCCCCAGGTTCAATGGGGACACCCACATCCGTGTCAGCCCTATGTGTCCCTATCACGCATCTTTGGATTACATGAAGTGTGTGTCCCTGTCTGTGTGTCTGTGTCTCAGTCTGATTCATGACAGAGCTTCCAGCTCCCCAGCTTGGCAGGCAGGGCCAAGAGCAATTTCCCCGCCATAGAGAAGAGATCTCCATCCCTGCACCAGCCCTCATCAGTTTTAGCAACCCTCACCAAGGTTCTCCTGTAACAAAGCACAAGCACAGAGGATCACTGTGCATCAATCCAGACAATAAAAACAAAGACTTGGCTTCTGACCTGAGGGATCACCCAGTGGCAGGGAAGATAGAGCCATATATCATCACTGCCATCACCACATTCCCAGTGCTACATGGACAACACATGAAGCACAAGGGACATCTACTTGGGCCAGTATGGAGGAATCCAAGCTCTGGGCTTTTTAGAAATATAAAATTTATAAAAATTTATAAAAATAAATTTATAAAAATAAAATTTAAAAAAATGAACATATGGATGAATTAAACAGCAGACTCAATAGCTGAAGAGAGAATTTTTATAATGGAAAACAGATTTAAGGAAATTACCTAGCAAGAATGCAATGCAAAGAGGTAAGAAGATATACTATGAAAGAGAAATTCAAGCCATCCAGTCTAGTACAATAGCCCTTAGCCACATGTTGCTGTTTAAATTTACATTTGAATTGACTAAAATTAAATAAAATTAAAACTCAGTTCTTCAGCAGCACTAGCCATATTTTGAATGCTCAGTGAATGGACACTGAATGGACAGTGGTATGTGGCTAATGGTTACCACATTGGTCTGTAAAGGTATATCACATTTTCATGAATACACGAAGTTCTGCTGGCCTGAGCTAGGTTATAAAATAGGAATGGGAATTTAAAAACCCAACTTTTGTCTAATTAGAATCCCAGGAGAGAACAGAGAGAAAGGAAAAGAGGTAATATTTTAAGTGATAATGGTAGAGAATTCCAAACATGATCCTACAGATACAGAAAGCACAATTTGCCCCCAATGTCAATCAGAATTAACAAAAAGAAATTCAAATTTAGCCTCCTTGTAACAAAACTGCAGAACACCAATGACAAAATTGTAAAAATAGCTAACAGAAGGGTGACAATGAGTCTACAGCTGACTTCTATTAGCAAAAAAAAAAAAGAGAACAGAATATACTGGAACAATGTCTTCAAAGTACTGAAACCCCTAAGTCTGTACACTCATGAGTGACATATAGGCTTTTTTCAGATATTTTTAATCAAAGGAGACTTTTTAATCATGTTCTTCAGAAATAAGAATAATTATTCCAGAAGGAAAGTCTGAGACACACGAAGTGGTGATGAACAAAGAAATCAGTAAGCATGTTAGTAAATTGTATAAAAAACAATCACGGCCGGGCGCCGTGGCGCACGCCTGTAATCCCAGCAGCTCAGGTGGTGGAGGCAGGAGGATCGCAAGTTCGAGACCAGAGGCAGTCTGTGTAACTTAGTGAGACCTGTCTCAGAAAGTAAAAAAATGGGCTGAGGGTACAGCTCAGTGGTCCAGCACTTGCAGAGCCTGCAAGCTCAAGGCCCTGGGTTCAACCCTTAGTACCCCCCAAAAAAATCACAAAAATGTCTAAATTATGAGGTCTTCAATAAAGGACAAAATTAAAATACTGGATGTGGCAGCATGTAAGAGAAATGCTCGGAATTCTTGTTTTAAGTAATTCTTATTATTTAAGACAGAGCATTAAGATAATGATGCACCCTAGGTTTTGCTAAGTTATATATCTACAGTAAGTTTGCTTCTTAAGTTAAATATCTATAGTAAGGGTGATCTTGAAAGTGGTACTTCTAGAATTTGAGCATGCCTCTTCAGAATGGCCTGGACAGAGGTTAAAACACAGATGGCTGGGTCACGCCCAGAATCTCTGATCCAGGAGATCTGGGAGCCTGGAATTTTCATTCCATACAAGTGCTCAGTAGGTACAGGTGGCTTGAGCTACCCTGCTGGACAAAGCTGTCCAAACCTGTGAGTGCACTGAGCCTACAGTGGACAGAGTTCCCTGCTCTGTCACTGAGCATATGCTGTATGCCAGACACTGGGCACAGCACTTTACACATAGTCTCCTTGAGGCCTCACATGGCCTTGGGCCAGTTTGGCATTATTGTTGTTGTTAGGTGCCATCGAGTCGGTATTCGACTCATAGTGACCCTACGTATAACAGATGAAACACTATTGTCAGTGCTTCTCTGCTATTCATAGGGTTTCCAATGGCTGATTGTTTTTTGGGAGTGGGTTGCCGGGTCCTGCTCCCAAGCCTATAGCACCTGGTGTTCCCAGGCGGTCTCCCATCCAAGTACTACCCAGGCCTGACCCTGCTTAGCTTCCAAGATCTGACAGGATCAGACTCCACAGTGGTATAGCTGTAGGCTGGCATTATTATCAACCCCATTTTACAGATGGGGAAACTGAGGTCCAGAACAATGAAGACACTTCTCCACAGTTATCCATTGGCTGGAAAGCAGTAGGTCTGGATTCAAACACGGGTCTCTCACATTCCAGTATTGACCTTGACCCTCTAGGCCTGGGCTTCCTCCAAAGGGCATGTTGCAACAGGCCAGACAGTGATTATTTTAGACTTTTGGGGCCAATCTTTGCCCAACTATACAACTCCACTAGGGTGGCAGAAAGCCACCTTAGACCAACCGTGAGCAGATAGGCATGCTGCAGTCCTATAAAAATGGTATTTAGTGGCATTCTTTTCTTCTTCCTCCTTCTCTTCTTCCTCCTCCTCTTCCTCCTCCTTTTCTTTTTTGTGGTGCTGGGATGCAACCCAGAGCTTTGCACATGCCAGGCAAGTGCTCTTCCACAGAGCCGCATCCTCAGCCCTAAAAATGGTTTGTAGGAAAAATGCAGAGGGCTGGATTGGGGGGGGGGGGGGGCGGTGTCTCCGTCTGCTATGTCCCATGCTGTGCCCGCACAGCTGGCTCCGCAGGGCCCATGGGCGGGAGGCCCTGGCAGTCAGATTCATATTAGTGCCCTCAGGGTCCTTAATATTCTGTGATGCGTGTGCACACGTGGCCGCTCATGAGCGCGTACGAGCTGTCGCGCATGCGTGTTGAGAGTGGTGGGAACGGCCGACCCCTCCTTCCTTCCCCAGTCCCAGACGTCCAGCAGGTGTGCGGAAGGGTCCAGAGCGGTGGCCTCTCAGTTGGGTCTTGGCCTCTGACTGCAGCCTGGGCTGTGACCGTGAGTTTCCCCACACGCAGGACTGAGAAGGGGCGGAAGTCAAAGCCGGGGCTGATGGAACCCCAGGCTTCAGAGCCGACACGGCCACGCCTGCACCTTGGAAAGTGCCTTTAATTAATGGCAGGTGACCCCAAAGACGCTTAACCACCCCGGTCCTTCCGCAGCACCCTCTCCTTGCTCTTCAGTCCTGGGGCGAGGCCTCGCTGTCCTTGTGCAGAAAGCTAAGTGTGGGGCTGCTGGGGGCCCCGCTTGGGTTCCGGCCATTCCTGCAGCCTGGACGCCTGGAACAGTGGGAGGCGTGAAGCCAGGTGCCTCGCTGCAGCTGCAGGGGCACCAGCGCACACCAAAACCACAGGCACACCCTGCACATGCGCACACAGGGCATTTGCTTTTAGTTTTGCCCACTTCTCTGTCAGCCCTGCACCCTGTACTCTGCCTTCTTCTTCCTCCAGTTCACCTTTTTTCTCTGTTGTTTCTCTTGGGAAGGCCTGCTGTGGGAGAGTCGCAGTTTCCCTGTCCGTCCCCCGCTTCCCACTCCCCTGCTTCTTTCCTTCACCCTCTGCCTTCCCCTTTAGCTCCCTTCCATGGGAAGACATAGCCAAGCTCTGCAGGTGTGTCGAGACACCAGCAGGGCTGCCCCTGCAGGCCCTCGGTCTCCTTAATAAATGAATCCATACGTGGACCACGAGGATCTTTGAGAATAATGTATTTTGAATCAGAAAAGAGAGAATGGGTTGGGGAAACAGGCCAGCATGGAGAAGAATGGAGATGGAAAAGACAGAGCGAGAGAGAGAGAGAGAGAGAGAGAAAATTGCGCTTTCTGAGATGGAGATCAAGCAGGTGAGCCCAGTGATGATCTGTGGAGCAGGGGCGTTTGTCCTCCTGAATCAGAGGTCAGAGAGCAGGTGAACCCAACAGTGAGGCTGTGGGTGGCTCCGAACATCTGCATAGAACTGCGGACATCTGTGGGCAATTACCACGCACTTCTGCAGGTTGCTCTGGACATGGCTGAGAACTGCAGCCATCGCCATTGTTGTTAGGTGCTGTCCAGTCAGGTCTGACTCATAGTGACCCTATGGACAACAGATGAAAAGTACACGGCACTGTGCCAAGCCCTGCACTATGTCGGTGCTTCTCTTCTATGCATAGGGTTTTCAGTGGCTGATTGTTTCGGGAGTGGACTACCCAGTCCTTCTCCCACGCCTACAGCACCTGGTATTCCAAGGCGGTCTCCCAGCCAAAGGGTATCCAGGCCCGTCCATGCTTGGCTTCTGAGATCTGACAAGATCAGATGCCAGGGTGGTACAGCTGTAGACATAAACATTGCAGAGTAGACACTGCAAACTGTGGGCATTGTGGATTTCTGGACTTTTGCAGACATCCGGACATTGTGCTTTCTATGGACTCTGTGTTGAGGGGAGGGACTTTTGAGGTTTTTAATTCCCTATCTCCGTGATGTTGTTGTTGTTGTTAGATACTGTTGAGTTGTGTCAGACTCATAGCGGCCCTCGTAGGGTTTTCAATGGCTGACTGTTTAAGGATTGTCTAGGGAGTAGATTGCCACGTCCTTCTCCCATTTTTTTTGACGCTGGGAATCGAACTCGGGACCTCAGAGACTGCAGAGCCAACTGAGCTAAATCCCAGCCCCTATCTCATGAGGGGGCAGATATTCCTCCCCTCTGAGCTTGTCTTCAGGTGTGTGAAATGTCTCTCACCCTTCAGCTCCAGCTGGTCTTCCTAAGCTGCAGAATACTTTTCCGTTTAGCATAGGAGGGGGCCTGGCTCAAGTGAGAATCTCCCTTCCTAGCCTGGCCAAGGAGGGCAGGGCCTGCCGGTTGTCTTTACATGTAAAGTGAGGTACTAGTAACTGCTGGGCCCATTTGTGCCATAGCTTTGTAAGGCGGTCTTATCCCCCTGGCAGCTGTGCTATCACAAAGGACATCCTCTCTTGGGGAAGGACTGACCATTTGGTCGCAGAGGAAGCTCACATTGATATTCATGTTTCAGAGGATGTCTAAAGATGGCTGAGTGCCCCTGTTTTTCCTTTTCTTCCTCCCTGCTGTCCCCTATCCTAAACATCCCCCACCTGCCCAGCTGCCACAGAGCTGGACCCCTCACCTGAAGATGACCATGCCCCCATCCACCCACCTGGCCCAGCCTGGGGTTCAGCGGGCCAAGGAGGACTGGGATCCCTCGAGGGGCCCCTGAGAGGAACTCTAGACACAGCTTAGCCGAGGAATAAAGGGACACAGGCGGCCACAGCCGAATTCCAGGTGTGGCCAAAACACGCCCAAACCCTAAGGAAGGGCCCCATGTGGCCAGTGCCAAGGGCTTTGCATTAGGAGTCTGTAAGATCCTGGTTATCCTAGGAGGTGGTGCCCTGGACCTGGACAGAAGGACTTCCTGGCAATCCAGCAGAGTGCCAGCAGGAGGGGCACCTGGGCTCAACCTGCGCAGAAGATGCTGCGCAGAACATTCCCAGTCGCATGGTAATGCCTGTGCTCAGGCTGCCTTTGACCCACCCAAGAAAGGAAATACAATAATGTTGACGGCCACCTCGTGACCTCTGCCGTGGCACGCTCTCTGCCGTTGCTTCCTCACGGCCGCCCAGGGAGGAGGCAGCAAGCGAAAGCAGCATTGTGCCAGCTGTACGGGGAGGGAAATCGAGGCACAAGGCACTGGGCAGAAAGGATTCTATGGAGATGGGGATGATGGGTCAGCGTGAAGACCCCCAGCAGGGGCAGCAGTTTTTGAAGAGTCCCTAAAAGAGTTTAAACCGGAGAGAGGGAGGGAGGGAGGGAAGGCATTGGGAGAGGGGTTTAGAAACTTGAAAAAGATTTCCAGACAAGGTTTGTTTTTTCAATTTCAAACATAATACAGGTTGAGCATCTCTACTCCAAAAACCCAAAATGCTCCAATATCCGAAACTTTTTGAGCGTCAACTTGTCACCCCTCAAGTGGAAAATTCCACAAGGTGAAACTTCATTTCATTCGCAAGAATACTGTGTAAGTTGCCGTCAGGCTATGTGTATAAGGGCCTGGGATTTAGCTCAGTTGGTAGAGCGCTGCACTGCAGTCTCTGAGGTCCTGAGTTCAATTCCCAGCACCTCAAAAATGGGAGAAGGGCCTGGCAATCCACTCCCAAGGCAATCCTGAAACAGTCAGTCATTGAAAACTCTATGAGGGTCACTATGAGTCGGATACCAACTCGACAGCACCTAACAACAACAACAATGTGTATAAGGTGTGTAAGAAACACAAATAGATTTCATGTTTATACTGGGTCCCACTGACAGCCGGTTGAGGGGGGCTATGCCCCAGCATTACCACCTGCCCTGAGGAATTCCCTTTCTACTCAGGGGAGATGTCTTGGTTGCAGAATATAATTTCAGGACAAAACAGAGAAGGGAGGCAGAGTTTTGAGTTTATTAAAGATTAGTGCGAGAGAGTACACACTTGGAGAGCGAAGCATGGGGTATAAAGAAAGAGGCACCGCTGGGTGTCTTTACAGTGGGTACCTGTATGATTTGGGGCTTTGAAGTTACTTCGTTCATTGGGGTCCCAGCAAGTGCCTGGTATAGATTCACAGGTTGGAACAGGAGCGTTGTTGAAATACCTAGCTTGGGCTAGTTGAGGAAGTTCCTACTGTATCCAGTCTGAAGGCAATCACCTAGGTCTGTTACGTTTAATTAGCGTATATAATCTGGTTCTGTGAGATTCTTGGGGAGGCACTGGTTTCTATGCAGGCAGTTCTCACGGCAGCTTCTCTTCTTTTGATTATGCTGGAATTTTCCATTGATAAGACCCAGGCCCAGGATGAGAAGCCTTTTCCTTCCCGGGTCCCAAGACTTCGCTGTCTTCCTATTCTCCCTCACCATCCCTAAGACATACCATTACGTTATGTGAACATTCCAAAATCCAAAAAAATCCAAAACACTCTAGTTCCAAGCATTTCTGTTAAGAGATACTCAGTCTATAGTAAATGCAGGAAGCCTGGGAAGCAAAGAAGTGTGAGTGTGCTTACAAATATTCTCACACACACATACACATTTAAGTACACACACAGTTGTACACATGCGCGGTTAACCATCCCTCCCTTCCAGAGATAAAAACTTTTTAATGTTTATCCACTTAGTGTTATGTGTATATATGTATATATGATTAAAATTATAAATTTTGTATATGCTTCATTTTGAAAAAGCCAACTAGGATCATATCATACCTATTGTTTTTTCCTTTTGTTACCTGGCAATAGATTGTGAATATATTCCCATGTCAAAAATATTCTCCTGTGAGAGTTTTTTATTATTTGCATGAATTCCACCAGATTAACAGAGCATCATCCATTCAAATAAACCCCCATCAATATCCATGTAGATTGCTTCTTAGATTTTAATTCTTCCACATTTTTTCATTGTTGTTAGGTGCTGTCAAGTTGGGTCCAACTCATAGCAACCTTCATAGGGTTTTCCATGGTTGATTGTTTCAGGATTGCTTTGGGAGTGGGCTGCCAGGTCCTGCTGCTCTGCGCTCTCTGGGGCCCTGGGTTCAATCCCCAGCACTGCAAAAATGGGAGAAGGATGTGGCAGCCCACTCCCAAAAATAATCCTGAAACAATCAGCCATCGAAAACCCTATTGGGACCGCTATGACCCAACCCTCCTTGACTGAAGGCATCTAACAACAGCAAAAGTTTTTTCATTACAAGACTATAAGTGTTTTTATGAAACTTTGACAATAACAAAGGGATTGCTGTTGTTGGTAGGTGCTGTCGAGTCGAGTCTGGCTCCTAGCAACCATAGTGTTTTCAATGGCTGACTGTTTCAAGATTGTTTTCAGGAGTGGACTGCCACATCCTTCTCCGCTTGTCGTTGTTAGGTGCCGTCAAGTTGGTATCCAACTCATAGCGACCCTCATAGGGTTTTCAATGGCTGACTGTTTTGGGATTGCCTTGGGAGTGGATTGCCAGGCCCTTCTCCCATTTTTGCGGTGCTGGGGATTGAACTCGGGACCTCAGAGACTGCAGCTCAGCGCTCTACCAACTGAGCTAAATCCCAGCCCCCTTCTCCCCTTAGCAGGAAGAAAGTAGCCTATTCTCCCCAGAACCCACAGTAGCTAACTATGAACATCGGTGGGTACTTGTTACCCACTGTTTTAACTACGTGGCCTGTTTGCACAGATAAACATTTTTACAACATTATAATGACCAATAGGATTTGGGCAGGGTCATTTTTAACCAGGCTCGAGTTTTCATATTTGCCGTTTCTCCTGGTATTGGGTCTGGTGTTGGTTTTCATTTGACCCTGATTTAGAGAAAGTCTCTCACTCTTGGATCGATATAACCCGAACTTTGCCTGTTAACCAGACTTTGATGCATCCAGACAGATTGCAGAAGGGCGCTGGGAAATGTTGGTGGAAAAACGGTTTTTTCTCCCTTCCGTCTGTGAGACCACGCCACGAACAGGTTTCAGTGTATTAAGGCATCGAGCTGGGCCCCATTTATCCGACGAAAATAAATCCCCAAGTTGCCGGAAGATGATGGCCACTGCATTGTTTGTAACAGTGAAAGATTGGACGTTATCCCATGCCCATCAAGAGGAGGCAGGTGAAAAAAATTATAGCACATCTTCTCAGTGAACCCTGTGCCGTGAGAAGACTTTGCCAATCTCCACTGACGTGGACCCACGGCCCCCACAGTGTCAGTGACAAAAGCATCTTCTGAGGCGGCCGTGGTGGCGCACGCCTGTAATTCCAGCTGCTCAGGAGGTGGAGGCAGGAGGATCACAAATTCGAAACTAGAGACAGTTTGCATAATTTAGCAAGACCCTGTCTCAAAAAGTAAAAAAAAAAAATGAACTGGGGCTGCAGCTCAGTGGTCCAGCACTTGCAGAGCATGCAAGCGTGAGGCCCTGGGTTGAACCCTCAGTACCACAAAAAAAAAAAAAAAAGAAAGAAAAAATCTTCCATAGCGAAGCATGTCGTGCAAGCCTGTGGATGTGTGCGTGTCTGTACGCGTGGGCGTGTGTGTATCCCAAGGAATGTTTAGCTAAATACTAACAGCTGCTGTCTTGGTGGCGTGGGGAGATTTTCGTTTTCCTTTCTGGAATAAGTCGATCGGCCTTTTGATTCCTTCCTTCTGAGGGGCAGAGAGTACTTTTGTCATGGGGGATGGGCGGCGAGCCGAAGCCATCTTGGTTCTGAGGGGATGACGTGCATGGAGGGGATGCTTCTGTGCACCCGGGTCCCCCGGGAGTGGAACCGGTCCCCCCAGCGTGGCGTGTGCGTTTGTGTGTTGCAGACTCAGACAGCCAGTGCAGCCCCACGCGGCAGAGCCTGAGCCTGTCGGAGGGCGAGGAGCAGATGGACCGCCTGCAGCAGGTGGAGCTGGTCAGGACCACGCCCATGTCCCACTGGAAGGCTGGCACCGTGCAAGCCTGGCTGGAGGTGGTCATGGCCATGCCCATGTACGTCAAGGCCTGTGCGGAGAACGTGAAGAGCGGGAAGGTAGGAAGCGCCCCGCCCTCCCCGGTGCTGGCCCCTCCCAGGAGCTGGCCTGGCCCCGCCCCTCCCTAAGGGCAGGAGGCACCGTCCAGAAGTGGGCAACCTGTGTTCAGACCCAGAATCCCACTAAAGCATGGTGTCCCGAGCCAGGCAAACAGTGATTTGGAACCGCAACAACCTTGTCCTTAAAATGGGGCCAGCCTTCCTGTCCTGGCAGAAGGGAGGCCGGACTCTACCAGAGGCCCTTTCACCGGGCACTGGTCCTGCCTTGCTTGCAGGGCAGCATGGTGGCAGGCTGCAGAGATGCCCTGGTGCCCTGACTGTCTGGGGAGATGGGCAGGGAGACAAGAGAGGAGCCCCGGCTGCAGACCCCTCTGTGCCCACCCCAGCAGCAGCAGCCCCAGGTAGCAAGGACGGGCCCCCAACCCCCCCTCCTGCCACCCCCCCTACCCACCCCCCCCACTCAATCCCCTGCTCCCGCGAGCAGGTGCTGCTGAGCCTGAGTGATGAGGACCTTGAGCTGGGCCTGGGCGTGTGCAGCTCCCTGCACCGGCGCAAGCTCCGCCTGGCCATCGAGGACTACCGGGACGCCGAGGCAGGCCGCAGGTGAGCCGTGCCAGCACCCACCTGCCTGGGTCCCGGTGGGAGCGAGAAACACCCACCCCACAGCCTCCACGTCACGAGGGTGGCAAGAATGGGGCACCATGGGCTGGGCTAAGTGAGGGGACTAAGGTGACGCAGGCGCACCCCGGTCTCCACAGGGAGAGTACACCTAAGAAGAGCATTGCCTGCAGCCGTAGCCCTGTGGCATCCGATCCCATCAGATTTCGAAAGCTAAGCAGGGCCAGGCCTGGTTAGTACTTGGATGGGAGACGGCCTGGGAACACCAGGTGCTGTAGGCTTGGGAGGTGGAGCCGGCCGTGCTCATGGTTGAAACGCCTGTGGCACGGTCCCCAGGCCTCCACCCCCGCAGGGGGTCAGAGTGCCTGCCGCAGCTCCCTCCACCTGGGACCTTAGAATGGTCCATCCTAGAATGAGGACATAGGCATGGGCTCAGCTGTTACTATTCCAGGGCCAGAAAAGGCAGCAGGAGGCAGGGAGAACAGAAAACTTCAGGAAGGGCTCGCTGAAGGGGAGGGGCTTCTCCTAGCAGGTGCTCCTGGTGGGGCTGGAGGCCCTTCTGGTCTGGGGTGTCTGCATTGAGGCGGCCCTGCTCCCACACCATCCCTGGCCAACCCCACCTCCTGCCTGCCTGTCTCTTGGCCTGTTGCGGACCCCTCGTTTGCCAAGCAGCCCCAGGGAAAAGGGCAGGAGCCCCCACCCCAGCCGGGCCTCACTGTGCACAAAGGGGAAGAACCAGCTTTGTAAACCTGACACTTTCCGTTTTGCATAATTATCTCCTTCACTGGTTCGCCATCATTTCTGTGCAGTTAATTAATCAAACCTGGTGGTGTGTGCTATTATTTGCAGAAGCAGCTTTGTGGAGGGGGAAAAAAAAGAGCTGGGGGTGGAGAATTAGGCCAGTTTGGAAGCAGAAAAATCCAATGTTTGTGTTTTCCAGAAGAGGGGCCCCTGGCGCCATGCTGAGTGAGGTGGGAGGAAATGCTGCGAGGGGAGCAGATCGGGAACCTGGGTAGCAATTGGGAGCAAGCAACAGAAGGTGCCAGGCTTTGCCCAAGGCTGGGGCAGAGGAAAAGGGGAAGGGGGATGAAGAAAGGGCAGGGAGGTGCCCCTGAGGGTCCCACAAGCACCTCACTCACCACCTGCCTCCTAACTGGTTCCACCAGGTCCCCAAAGCCCTTACCACCCTGGTTGCCCAAGCTGGACATTCCTCCTGCTGCCCACCCTGCCCCCACCCAGCCAGGCCCATCAGTGCTGCCTGTATTCAGTGGGGCAGGTGGGGCTGCCGGCTTCAGCTCACAAAAGTGTGGGGAGCCTAGCCACTGCTCAGGGTCACGAAGACGTGACTGAGACAGGCTGCCATGACAAACAACCAGCTTAATGGCTTAAACAATGTGCTTCTTAGGTGCCATCAAGTCGGTATCCGACTCATAGCGACCCTGCATACAACAGGCAAAACACTATTGTCAGTGCTTCTCTGCTGTTCATAGGGTTTTCAATGGCGGATTGATTTTTGGGAGTGGGTTGCTGGGTCCTTCTCCCAAGCCCACAGCACTTGGTATGTTCCTAGGCGGTCTCCCATCCAAGTACTAACCAGGCCTGACCCTGCTTAGCTTCCCAGATCTGATGGAATCGGAAGCCACAGGGCTACAGCTGCAGGCAATGTTCTCCTTAGGTGCCATGAAGTCAGTGTCTGACTCATAGTGACCCTACGTACAACAGTATTGTTACTGCTTCTCTTTTATTCATAGGGTTTTCAATGGTTGGTTGTCTTTTGGGAGTGGGTTGCCAGGTCCTTCTCCCAAGCCTAGAGCACCTGGCATTCCCAGGTGGTCTCCCATTCAAGTACTAACCTGGCCTGACCTTGCTTAGCTTCTGAGATCCTACAGGATCGGCCGCCACAGTGGTAAGGCAATAAAAATAAACAATAGACAATGATTCTCTCAGTTCTGGGGGCTGCAAGTGTAAGAAGTCCAGTCATGGCACCGGTGATGTCCAGCCATAGTAAGCGCTCTCTTCCGGGATTGCACATGGCTGCCTTCTCCCTGTGTCCTCACCCAGGGAGGGGGATGGGAGGAGAGAGAGGAAGGCGGGGAGAGGGAGGGCATGGCCCCTACAGGCCCCATCTCCAGACACCAACACTTTGGGGGCTAGGACTTCAGTAAATCGGGGGGTGGGAGCAAACACTGGCCCAGAACAGTATCTGACCCTGAGAGCCTCCAGACATCCAGAGTCTCTGGTGCCCAGAAAGGGGTGATTCGAGCATGCAGGCAGATGCGAAGGGGAAAGCCATAAGCAGGGCGACCCCAGGGGCCATGGAGCCCCTACATTAGACGTGCTAGGGCACCTGGACAGATGTCTTATTTGGAGTTTTCTATTCTCTGTGGGGGCTGGGATTTAGCTCAGTTGGTAGAGCGCTGTGCTGCAGTCCCTGAGGCCCCGAGTTCAATTCCCAGCACCACAAAAATGGGAGAAGGACCTGGCAATCCACTCCCAAGGCAATCCCGAAACAGTCAGACATTGAAAACCCTATGAGGGTCGTTATGAGTCGGACACCAACTCGACGGCCCCTAACAACAACGACGACCTTGTCTGTGGGTCTGCAGCCTAAGCATCCTGTCATCCGATCTCATCTGATCTCAGAAACTAAGCAGGGTCAGCCTGGTGAGTCCTTGGATGGGAGACCGCCTGGGAACACCAAGTGCCACAGGCCTGGGAGAAAGACCTGACAGCCCACTCCCGAAATGATCAGCCATTGAAAACCATATGAATAGCAGAGAAGCACTAGCAATAGTGCCGGGCATGGCAGAGTGTTGGGCAGTGTTTCATTCTGTTGTGCATAGGGTCGCTCTGAGTCGGGGCCGACTCACAGCACCTAGCAACAACAACCTTCTCTGTGGAAATCTAGCCTGTCCCTAACTTGCCAGGTGACCTTGCATTCTCTGAGACTCGGTTTCCCCGAGACTCGGTTTCCCCACCTGTGGATTTACCCTCTAAAGATAGAATGGGAGGTGCAAAGAAATACTGTGTAGGAAGTCACACTGTGAAAGATCTGACTTCGAAGTCAATTCCTCTGTCCACTACCTCATGCCGTCTTGGTGTTAAAGACAATGACAATGCCCACTATACTGCTAAGGGCTTTAGGTTTTCCATCTTGTTTAGTCCCTGCAACTCCATAAGCCAAGCATGAGGGTCCGCTTTTTTTTTTTTTTTCTTTTTTTTCCGGTACTGAGGGTTGAACCCAGGGCCTTGCATTTGCATGCTTTGCAAGTGCTAGACCACTGAGCTGCATCCTCAGCCCATTTTTTTTAACTTTTTTGAGATGGTCTCGCCAAATTACTGCCTCTGGTCTCAAACTTGTGATCCTCCTGTCTCTGCCTCCCGAGCTGCTGGGATTACAGGCATGCACCACCATGCCTGGTGTGATGATTGTCCCCATTTTACAGATGAGAAAACTGGGACCCAGAGGTGCAAGGTCACCGAGCTAAGGGTTTCAGACTCGGAACAGCCTCCCACTTTCTGCATTGAATAGTGACCCAGATCTAATCTGGCCCAGTTTGTGGAAGGATAGGGACAGATTGTATAAAGCACCTCCACTGATTTTTGAGCCATGCCGTGGATTCAAAGTGGGCTCTTACAATAGCTCAAACCAACAGCTGGGAAAGTGTGGCCACGCTGAGGCCCCATGGGAACAGCTTTAATGAAAAGAGAGCCATCTTGAAGGGCAGAGCACAGTAATTGTCAACATGCAGATGGATATTGCTGATTGTAAATGGGCCTCTCTGGAGGAGGAGGTTAGGCGAGGTATCCCCTCCCCGCTGCCTCCCCAGACCTTGTTGCACTGTTGGTTTGCTCCAGAGTGGGGAGGAGGCTGCTCTGGTGTCCATCGGTGACAACCCTGGCCCACAGCCTCGGATTCAGAGGCTCCTGAGAGCCCTGGGGGCCAGAGCCTGGGAAGGACTGACTGTCTGTGACAAGCTGGGGCGGGCCCTGGAGGACTGGGAGGGTCTGTGCAAGGGCCTGTCCAAGGTCTGTCTCAGCAGCCAGCCTGTCTTGGGCCCGAAGGTTCTGGCTCAGGAGCTGCCTCTGGGCAGCTTCTGGGTGGACCCGAGCACAGCCCCTCCCCCACCCTGCTCTCATCCACACAGCTGGCTGCAGGACAGACACTGGGGAGTACTAACTCTGAGCCAGGTGGGGACCGGGGCCTGGTCCTGCCCTCTAGGAGCGGACAGTCCAGTGAGGCAGCTGGCCAGGTGCGCAGTAATCAAGAACAGCGTGCCAGGTGCACAGATGAGGACTCCCAAGGGCTTTGGGCAGGAGATGGGACTCTGACCCAGCACGGGGTCCTCTAGGGCTCTTGGGAGACCAGGCAGCTCAGCAGAGACCTTGGGAGCTTTGCAGGTGAAGAGGGTGGGGCAGGTGGAGAACAGGCGTGGAGACAGGAGGCAGGGGGTCCCCACCCTGGGGGCCAGAGCCCAGTGGTTCTGGGAGGCCCAGGCCAGGGGGAAGGAGAGGCAGCCAGGGACCCACCCTTGCCTCACCATTCTACCAAGAGGTGCTCAGTGTCTTCCCCACACCCAGCACCAGGCTGTCTGCCATAGCCAGCGCAGCCCCTGTCCTGACAGAGCCTGTTCACTGGGGTCGGGGACAGGGAAATAAACTGGTGGACACATTCACTGGGTCTTAAAATGCACACAGCCTCAGATTCAGAGGCTCCTGAATGTGTGGTTAGTGTTTTGAAGGAACTAAGCAGAGACAGAATGGTAGAACTGGGGGCAGTGGCAACTTTAGACAGAGAGAGCAGAGGTCTGACTCTGTGGGAGAGCAGGAGGGAGGCTGGGCAGGGCTGGAGGGAGTTGGGTCCCCACAGCAGAGGCCAAGCAGTGCAGTGCATGCTGGGAAACACCGACCCCAGGAGCCTGAGTGAGGTGCGGGAGGCTCGATCAGCCAGGGCCCCTGTGGGCAGGACCCGTGCCACTCAAAGGACTCTGGGTTTTATTGCTGTAAAGGGAAGCTACAAGCAGGGAGTGACGCCATCTGACCTATGATGCTTTAGAGGCACAAAAGTCAGGGAGGGGTAGGAGGCGGCTGCAGAAATCCACAGCTGAGCTGGTCCTGGTTTGGACTCAGGAAAGAGGGTTAGGGACAGAGAACACACCGAGCCCGGTGACTGGTCAGGATGAGCATGCAGGCGAAGAGGCAGGGTGGGTGGGGACAGCTGTGTGGCGCTGGGGCGGGGGGTGGGCAGCCTGTGATGGTCAGGAGGGCAGTTAGGCAGAGTCTGGGGGAGCAGAGGAGTCCAGAAGACAGCGCAGAGCTGAGAGGGAGAGAGGCATATTGGGACATCCTCATATTCAGAAGTCATCCAAAACCCCAGGTGTCACTCAGACAGGACAGAGCTTGGGGGCAGATGAGCCGACTTCGGAGGGGATCATGGAGGGAGGAGTCCAGTGCCCCCTTTGTAAGTCACCACTTTCCCCTGCCCTTAATGCTCCCTTCTGCCCCCCCTCTGCCTCCCTCTTAGTGCCGTGCTCTCACCTGGCATAGGTCTGGGTCATTTTCAGAGTCCCTGGGCAGGTGGAATGTGCAGATGGGCCTCATTCCTTCTGCAAGGCTGCCACCATGTGGTGATCAGAGGAATAGCAGCCGGGGCCGCCCCCATCCAGGTGCGTCCATCCCTGGACCCATTCAAAAAAATGTTTGTTGTGCACCTACCATGCGCAGGTCCCTAGCATTCGTCCTATTTGGGACATGGAGAATGGAAGAGGCAGCAGTGAGGTCAGTGAGGTGGTGAGCGAATTCAGACCCATGGATGCACTACCGTGTGGCCCCAAAGTACCTCCTTCCTGAGCACGTCCCAGGACTGGATATGCCTGGCGCACGGGAAGTGGACACCCCCTGGTGGCCATCACCAACCCTTCTCATCAGAGGGCTGTAGACAAGGCAGACCTGGAGGGACGTGCCAATCAGGTGGGCCAGGCCAGGGCTCTGTGGGGCTCAGGGATCTGCAGTTCTTGCTGTTGTTAGGTGCCATCGAGTCAGGTCTGACTCATAGTACAACAGAACGGCACACTCCTCAATCCTGTGCCAGGCACATGATCTTTAAGCCCATTATTGAAGCCACTGTGTCAATCCATCTAGTTGAGAGTCTTCCTTTTCTTCGTTGACCTGCCACTCTCCCAAACATGATGCGCTTCTCCAGGGATTGGTCCCTCCTGACTACATGTCCAAAATACGTCTGACAGTCTGGCCATCCTTGCTTCTGAGGAGCACTCTGGAGCCCCTGGGAAAGTGGGGTGGGCCAGCGAGGGGTCCGTAGAAATGCTGCTTCCTGCCACACGCGTCCCTTCTGGTATTGGTTTCATTGTCCCTGTCATTCTTGGTGTGTCTGAATGTGGTCATTTTCCCTTTCCTATTCCTTTGGCCTCTGTTGCTCCCGTTCTCTTCTCTGGGCCTCTCCCCATCCCTCTGCCTCTCACCGCTGCCTCAGTCTCTCTCTCCCCCAGCCCACCCACCACTCTCCCCATCTCTGCTCCTTCTATCTTTCTCTCCCTCTCTCTCTCCACTCCATCCTTGTCCCTGTCTGTCTCTGATTTTCGTGGTCCCCCCAGCACACCTGTCTCCTCATTCCCGAGCCTCCCTCCTCACCTCCTGCTCCCGCTCCTGCCGGTGCCTCTGCTCTGCCACCTCTCCCCACCCACCCCTGTCCCCGCTGTGTCTCTCCTCACCAGCCTGTCCAAAGCTGCCGACCTGGACCATCACTGGGTGGCCAAGGCCTGGCTGAACGACATCGGCCTGTCCCAGTACTCCCAGGCCTTCCACAACCACCTGGTGGACGGGCGGATGCTGAACTCCCTGATGAAGCGGGACTTGGAAAAGCACCTGAACGTGTCCAAGAAGTTCCACCAGGTCAGCATCCTGCTGGGGATTGAGCTGCTCTACCAGGTCAACTTCAACCGGGAGGTGAGGACTGCGCCAGGGTCTCCCACGGCCCTCCTGTCCCCTCTGCACCCACTGTCTGCCTAACCATCTGTCTATCCCTCCCTCCATCTGCCCATCCACCCATTCACCAACCCATCCACCCACTCACCCATCCATCCACCCATCCACCCATCCACCCACCCATCCACCCACCCACCCACCCACCCACCCACCCACCCACCCACCCACCCACCCACCCACCCATCCACCTACCCATTCGTCCACCCATGCACTCACCCATCCACCCATTCACCCACCCATCTACCTACCCATCCATTCATCTATCCACCCACCCATCCATCTACCCATCCACCCACCCATCCACATATCTACCCACCCATCTACCCACTCATGTATCCATCTACTTGCCCATCCTCCCATTCACCCATGTGTCCACCCATCTATCCACTCATTCACCCACCCATTTATCCACCCATCCATCCACCCATCCACTCATCCACCCATCCACCCACTCATCCACCCATCCACCTACGCACTCATCCACCCATGCACTCACCCATCCACCCATCCATCCACCCATCCACTCACCAATCCACCTACCCATCCACCCATCCACCTACCCATCCATCTACCCATCCATCCACCCACCCAACCATCCTTTCCTCTCTCCCTCCCTTCTCCCAACAACTGCTTATTTGGCTGGATCAGACCTTGCGCTGACCTCAGGGGAAAAGGAGACCCCTCAGCCTCAGAGAGTTCACTACTCATCAGGAGAACCAGAGAGAAGCTAGTGGTGACAACACTGTGGAAACTGTCTCCATGAGGAAAACCCAGGGTTTCATGAAAACCCATAGATAGCCAGGCACCACGGCACAGGCCTGTCATCCCAGCGACTCAGGAGGCTGAGGCAGGAGGATCACAAGTTCAAAACCAAATGAAGCCTATGCAACTTAGGAAGACCCTGTCTCAAAACTTAAAAATGAAGATGGGCTGGGGTGGGGCCCACTGGTAGACCATTTGCCTGGCCTGCTTGAGGCCCTGGTTTCAATCCCCATGGACTGGAAGGAAGGAAGGAAGGAAGAAGGAAGAAAGGAAGGAAGGGGAAGGGGAAGGGGAGGGAAGGGAAGGGAGGAAGGGAGGAAGGGAGGAAGGAAGGAAGGAAGGAAGGAAGGAAGGAGAAAAAGAATAAGAAAAGGAAGAAAGGAAGAAAAGAGAAAGAGAGAGAAGATGGAAGAGAGGAAGGAAGGAAGGAAGGGGAAGGGGGAGGGGAAGGGAAGGGAGGAAGGAAGGAAGGAAGGAGAAAAAGAAAAAGAGAAAAAGAAAGGGAAGGAAGGAAGGAAGTAGATAGGTAGGTAGGTGAGGGAGGGAGGGAGGGAGGTGAGAGAGAGAGGAAGGGAAGGGAAAGAAAGGCCCAGAGAAGCTTCCAGGTAGAGCAGGGAGGGCTGCACAGAGGTCATGGGGCTGAATGGAGACCTGCCAGAGGAATTCCCAGGGGGAATGGCAGATGATAGGGAAAGCAGCCCAGCTAAGACCCAGGCCCAGAGTACAGAGCAGGGGAGCCAAGTCCTGCAGGGGTAGGAGCTAGGGGCAAGGCTGGGGTGGTAACCGGGGGCCTGGGATTGTAGTAAGGAGTTTGGGCTGTGAGTGCCCCTTGACCCCAAGCTCTGCCAAGCCAGACAGCACAGAGCACTGGCTTCAGCCCCTTAGGGCCCCCTGGCAAATCCCATCCTGGCCCCAGTGGGCCTGAGCTGCTGGTCCCCGGGGGCCAGGGCCAGATGGTCAGCTTTTCCTAGAGCGATGCCAGATCACAAGCAGCTCAGCTCAGGGTCAGGAGGGAGGGACAAAGAGGGGACGGACCCACCCCTTGTCCTGTGTCACACACCCACTGCACAGCCCTGAGCACTGGGAGCCAGGAGGACACAGGCCCTGGCCTCTGGGAGTCCCAGTCTGACAAAGGAAGCCAAAATGGGAGGTCAGGACAGTAACAGGTGGCCCAGGCCACATGGGATTAGTTGATGCCAACACACATGGAGCTAGATCCCTATAGTGAAGATGCCTCCCTAGGAGCTCATGTCCCCAGGGCAGCCTGTGAGGCAGGGCCCGTGGGTGGGGTTCACTGCAGGAGGACAGGTGTCACCCAGAGGCTGGGCAGACCCCAGAGCCTGGCCCCCTGTGGGAAGGGTCTCCACTGTGTTCCGTGTGCACCTGCTCCCCGCCAGGTGAGCGGGAGGCAGGGCTGCCAAGCCGGGGGATGCAGACGCCCACCCTCCTGGCTCCCTGCACCCCACAAAGCATCTTCTCCCCTCTTCCCAGAACTCAGGCTCAGCCACAGGATGACATGGCTCGAGCAGCCGTGGGTGGCTTACTGTGGTCCCTGCCGGTGCCGTGGACCCTCCTTCCCTGGGTGACCTCCCTAAGAACCCTAGACCCCCAACTGACTCCTCGTTTCCCCACCAGGCCCTCCAGGAGCGCCGGGCACGCTGTGAGACACAGAACACAGACCCTGTGGTCTGGACCAACCAGCGGGTGCTCAAGTGGGTGCGAGATATCGACCTGAAGGTGGGTGAGGAGGGCAGGGGCAGGGCGGGACTCTCCAGCATATGCAAATCCCATGTAAATCAGGATGCAAACCAGTGTCTGTTTTGTGTGTGAACATGGTAGAGCACCCAGCCCCGCAGGATACCACTTCCTGTCACTCCAGGACGAGCTCCTTGCTCTGCAATACGGTCCCTTTCTTGGTGCTCTGGTCACTGGGGATGCTGCGCCAGCCTCACCCTCCTGAAGGGGTGTGGGGTCGGGGTCAAGACCCAGGTGCCTCTTCTGCTCCACAAATGTGTAGGAGCTCCTGCCGAGGTCAAGGGCTGTGTTGGAGACATGAAGCTGCTCTCCCTCAACTCTTAAGTGCACTGGTCCCCTGGGGAGAAAGGCTTGCTGCTCGGGACGTGTCTCCACTTGGATCTGGCAGCCCCTGGACTCCCAGCCTCCTGCCTCTGTCCTTAGGAATACGCAGACAACCTGACCAACAGTGGCGTCCACGGTGCAGTGCTGGTGCTGGAGCCCACGTTCAATGCCGAGGCCATGGCCACTGCCCTGGGCATCCCCAGTGGGAAGCACATCCTCAGGAGGCACCTGGCAGAGGAGATGAGTACCGTCTTCCACCCAGCCAGGTGAGTGTTCACCCAGGCAAGGCTGTTGGACACAGGGTATGGGCTATGGAAGCAGGTGGGCAGGGCCGCCCATCCTGGCCCTTCCTGGGTGAGTCCTCCTTGTCTTTGCACCACACTGGTCAGGAAGCTGAGGCTCAGAGAAGCTGTTTTTGCTGAAAGTCAGAGACTAGAAAGAGGAATGGGTGTATTAATGGTGCTTACAGTCTAGGGGCACAGAGCATTATAGCCCACCTTCCCTGGTCCCCTCACCTTGGAAAGCAATCAGAGTGAACACCTGGACTGCCCAATGGGTGCTCTTGTTACAACAATACACATGGAGCTAGATCCCCATTACTGAGCACTTATGCATCTCATCTTCTTGATAATACCGAGATCAGTAGGACCACTGTCCTTCACAGATGAGAGATTTGTTCCAAGAGGCCACACAGCATGCCCGAGCTCACCCAGCCAGCATGCAGCAGAGCCCAGGTGTGTCTTTTATTCTAGTAACACAGCAAATTATATTGATTGGTTTTCAGAGATTGAACCAACCTTGCATTTCTGGGAGAAATCTCAGTTGGTCGAAATGTATAGTCATTTTTCTACATGTTGCTTGATTCAGTTTGCTAGTATTTCATTGAGGATTTTTGCATTTATATTTATAAGGGGTATTGGTCTATAGTTTTCTTGGCTTGTGATGTTTTGTCTGGTTTTGATGTCAGGGCCAATACTGGCCTCCTAGAATTAGTTGAGAAGTGTTCTCTCTCGATTTTTGGAAGGATTTCTAGGATGGGTGTTCCTTAATGTTTAAGTATTTGGTAGAATTCATCATCAAAGCCATCTGTTTCTAGGCTTTCTTTATGGGAAGGATTTTGATCATTAATTAAACCTCATATTAGGGGTTCATTTAGACTTTTTATTTCTTCTTGAGTCAGTTTCAGGAGTTAATATTTCCCTAGGAATCTATGCATTTTATCTAATTAGATAATTTGTTGCATGTAGTTAATCCTGTCATCATTCCCATGTGTTTCCTCTGATTCCTGTGAAGTTGTAATAACGACCTCCCTTTAGTTCTTAGTAATTTAACTCTTCACCATTTCTTGGTCCATCTAACTAAAGTCTTGTCAATTTTCAGGCTTATCCCAGGTTTGAATATAGGGCTCGCCAATTCAGGCCTGAGCACTGAACCCCCAAAACACAGGGAGCCATGGGGGGACAGCTGGGCCCCTCCTTGTGTTACACAGGTGGGGGAAACAGAGGCTCAAGAGGACAGTGAGCACCTGCACTGGGTCTAGCTGTCCTGGGATGACCTTTCCCATTGGCCAGGGGAGACCCACGCCTGTCCCACTGGTCAGCTGAGACCCAAGCCTGACCCACTGGCCAGTGAAGACCCAGGCCATTCTCAGCGCAAGACCCGCAGCCCCTGCAGCAGAATCCGGAGGCTACTGCAAAACGCAGCTTCTTCTGCCCCATCACAGACCAGCAGGACCAGCATCTGCTGGTAAAACTCAAAGATCCACATGTTTAAGATTTTTAAGGTAGTTCTTCTAGAAGCCAAAGTTTGAGAACCCTGTTCTGTGAGCCATGAACCCATCAGGAAAACATTTTTCTTCTCTGAATCCTTTACCTTGCCTGACCTCCCATTGGGAGCCTCCTGATTTGTAACAGGCTTAAAATCTTCTGAGCCCCGGAGGGTGGCTTGGACTAAGCATCAGCAGGCCTGCTGAAACTGTGACTGTCCTGGGGCCACAGGAGCGCTGAGGACTGTCTGGGCCAGTGGGTGAGCACAGGGGAAGGTTTTGGGGGGCCAGGTTCTGGGGTAAGTCCTTATGTTTTGGTAGGCCAGAGATTCCTTTGGATTGTATGAAAGCCACAGCTCTCTCCCCAACAGAATCAGAAGAAGGAGGGGATGAGGCTCAGGTGCCTCATTTCACAGACAGGACTCCTAGATCAGTGGTCTGGGATACAGAGCCAGTGCAACCCCAGGCCCCAGCCCACCTCCCTGTTGTTACCTCTGTCCACAGCCCTGCTGTCCCCGCATGGCCACATCTGGCTTGTGTGGACACAGAATTCCGTGGTTTCCTAAGCAATTTAGAGATGGCTTTTTGTCACTAGGAGAGACCCCAGTTAAGCAGAGCCCAGGGGAGAGGGTGACCCCTGGGTGTGCGGTGAATGGCTTGGGAGGGTCTGGTGGGCTGATGTTGACTGAGATCTTTGTACCGTGCCAGGGCATCTCTGTGGTGGACCTCACCAGGAACTTCCCCCTCCCCCAACAACCCCCGTCCAGTCACATGGGACCTTGGCCTTAGGAATGAAGGCTGGACCGAGTTAAGACTTTGCAGCCACTGAGGATGGAATGATGGCGTGTCATGTGTGAGGAGGTCGTGGGTTCCAGGGGCAGTGGCAGAGTGCTATGGTTTGTCCCTCAGAAGTCCTGCAAGAGTTTAGTCCACCAAGTCTTTTGTGTGTGTGTGTGTGTGTGTGTGTGTGTGTGTGTGTGTGTGTGTGTGTGGTACTGGGGCTTGAACCCAGGGTCTCGTGCTTGCATGCTCTGCAAGTGCTGCATCACTCAGCTGCACCCCCAGCCCATTTTTTTTTACTTATTTAGACAGGGTCTCACTAAATTACACAGACTGCCTCTGGTCTCGAACTTGTAATCCTACTGCCTCCTCCTCCTGAGCCGCTGGGATTACAGGCCTGTGCCACCACACCCGGCAGTCCACCAAGTCTTACATGCATGGTGTTAAGGGGGCAGGAACTTAATCCAAGTGTGGTATTTAAAGGCGGGGCCTCTGGGAAGTGATTAGAATAGGTTAGGTCATCAGGATGGAGCCCCCAGGAGGAATCCCAGTGGCTTTCTAAGGAAAAGGAGCGAGGTCACCCAGAGAGAAAGATACACATGTACTCCCCCCATGATGTAGCTGGGAGCAGGGGGACCCTTGCCAGAACCTGCACATGCTGTTTGGACTTCCAGCCTCCAAAACCATGAGCTAAATAAACCTCTTTTCTCTATACAGTAGCCTGCCTCAGGTATTCCATTATAGTAATGAAAAGCCAACAACCGAGATGCCCTTTTCTAGAACTTTCCTTCATCAAAACCCTTCTGGCATTCATTTCTTCTGGGTCTTCATGACTAGAGATACTCAATAAGTCAATTCTTGCTTCCAAAGACCTTCATCTGGTGCTCGGCTGATTCCTTAGAGCTTTTGGGTTTCCACAGGTCTTAATCCAAAGGCGTGACTGATGGGGGGATTTTAGTTGCTGTGGAAAAAAAAAAAAAGAAGGGAAGTTACTTTGGCATTGCTGTTGTTGTTGTTAGGTGCCATCGTGTTGTGTCAGACTCACAGTGATCCTTATAGGGTTTTCAATGCCTGATTGTTTTGGGAGTGGTTTGCCATATCCTTCTCCCATTTTTGTGGTGCTGGGAATCAAACTGGGGACCTCAGAGACTGCAGAGCAGCGCTCTACCAACTGAGCTAAGCACCCAGCCCTACTTTGGCATAGTGATGGCAAAAGTCAGCTATCTAGACCACAAAGGCAGCTGCTTCCGGTTCAGGAGATAGCTTGTTAAAACCAAAGCCACTCTCGGAGTTTCTTTCCTTCTTTCTTTTTTTTTTTTTTTCTTTCTTCCTTTCCCTTTTTCTTTCTTTCTTTCTTTCTTTCTTTCTGTCTTTCTTTCTTCCTTTTTATTTTCTTTCTCCCTTCCTTCCTTCCTTTCTCTCTCTGTTTTTTCTTTCCTTTCCTTTCCTTTTCTTCTTTTCTTTCCTTTCCTTTTTTTCTTTCTTTCCTCCTTTTTATTTTCTTCCTCCCTTCCTTCCTCCCTCCCTCCCTTCCTTCCCATCCCTTCCTTCCTTCCTTTCCCTCCCTCCCTTTCTTTTTCCCTTCCTTCTTTCCTCCCTCCCTCTCTCCCTCTCTCTCTCTCTTTCTTCTTTCTTTCTCTTTTGTCAGAAGTAGGTAGTTGACTCCAGGGCCTCATGCATCCACTCTACCACTGAGCTGCAACCCCAGCCCCTTTATTGCTTTTTATTTTGAAGCAGGGTCTCACTAAGATGAGCAGGCTGCCTCTGGCTTCACAGTCAGGATCCTGCTGCCTCCCAAGTTGCTGGCAGGGCCCCTGGCTCACTTCCTGGGTTTCTGTCCTATCAGGAAGCTGAGGCCCAGCAACGTCATCAGCTAGCCCAAGGACAGAACCAAGGGGTGGTTGTGCAGGGAGGCCAAGCCGGTCTGCATCCTCCAAGCCTGGGCTGGCCGCAGCAAGATCTAATCATGGCGATTATTTTTATCAGCCACTTCTCAGCCCTTTCTGTGTGGCCTCTCCCTTAATCCTTACAACGGCCTCATGAGAGATGTGCCATTAGGAGCCCCACTCTGTAGATTGCATGGCCCACGTGACACAAATGCTTAGGGGCCAGGCCAGGCTGTTGATGGAACTCACATTTGCAGCCACGGTCCTTCCCTGAGTCCAAGATTGCTTTTTATTTTTTTTTGGTGGTACTGGGAGTTGAACCCAGGGCCTCACACTTGCATGCTCTGCAAGTGCTGGACCACTGACCTACACTCTCAGCCCAGTTTTTACTTTTTGAGACAGGGTCTCGCTAAGTTATGCGGACTGCCTCTGGTCTCGAACTTGCGATCCTCCTGCCTCCGCCTCCCAAGCCGCTGGGATTACAGGCATGCGCCACCACGCCCGGCTCTCCAAGGTGGCTCTTGATCCTAGAACCCAAGGTCAATTTCCATCTCTGCCACTGTGTGTCTTGTGTACTCTTGGGCAACCTGCAAAGCCACTTTGGACTTCCATCTCTTCTTAGGTGAAAATAAGAGAAGGGACCTGGGACTCTGCCAAGCTCATTTGACCACTAGTGTTCCCTGAGTCGGGGGAGTTTATGCAAGAGAGCAAGCAGCTGGCCCTGCGAATCGAGCTTCATGGCTTCTGCAGGGAGAAATGCTTCCTCCTGCGCCTGGGGAATTTTGTCTCCTGCTGGAGGAGGAAAGGCAGTTATTAACAGAGACCCCAATTCCTAACCTGCCACAGAGCATGCGCCCCTGGTGTGTGGGAGCCCCTGGCCAGGGGTCTAAGAATTTAGCTCATGCCTGTTGGGTTAGCTGGCACACCCCATCCCCCCTTGAACCCTCCAAGCCCAATTTGCCTCAGAAGCAGTGGAAGGTCTCTACAACAGCTACATTAGTCAGCTTTCCAATACTGTATCTTACACCCGACGTGGTCAACTTATAAAGAGAGAAGGTTGGTTTGGGCTCAGTTTTGGGAGTTTCAGTCCGTGATCCATTGACCGTATTGCTTCTAGGCTTGTGGCAAGGATGCACATCATGGTGGGAACATTTAGTGGACCAAAGCTACTCACCTCATGGCCAGAAAGTGAGAAGAGGGAGGGTGAGACCAAAGTCCTACAATCTCCACTGAGGGCATGGCCCCAAAGACCTAAAGACCTCCCATGAAGCCCCACCTCCTAAAGGTTCAGTCACCTCCAAATTGTGCCAAGCCAGGGACCAGGCTTTTAACACATGGCCTATGAGAGAGACATCAGATCCAAACAGGAGCAACAGCTTAAACATATTAGAAGTCCTTTCCTCCTCTGTGGTGGCCTGAACTGGGGCTCACAGCCCCTGCAAGGTGAATTCCTGATGGCCTGTAGCCAGAACCATCTCCTTTTGTAATATATTTCAAATGTTAAAATGCATCATTATCATAGCTGATTATTGGATGCCTGCTGAGCCCCAATGCACTTTGAGGAGGGAGACAAGCTCCTGCTATGCAGGCCAGGCTGGCCTCAAACTCTCAATCCTCCTGCCTCAGCCTCCCTAGTTCTGGGATTACAGGCATGTGCCACCATGCCCAGACTCAATGTACTTTTGTTTTGTTTTTGTTTTTGCCAGGTCCTCCCTATGTAGCCCAGACTGGCCTCAAACTCTCAATCCTTCTGCCTCAGCCTCCCTAATGCTGGGACTACAGGCATGTGCCACCATGCCCAGCCCCCGTGTAATTTTGTGTGTGTGTGTGACAGGGGGGAGTTGGTCCTGGTGCCTCATGCATGCTTTTGCAAATACTCTACCACCGAGCTGCACCCCCAGCCCATATTTCACATTTTGTTTTGAGATAGGGTCTTGTTAAATTACAGAGGCTGCCTCTGGCCTCGAACCTGCGATTCTCCTTCCTCAGCCTCCTGAGTCACAGGGATTATAGGCACGCACCACAGTGCCTGGCTCCCCAATGGACTTTTGAACAACTTCATGGGGTGGACTCTGCTATGATCCCCTCTTGGCAGCACAGAAGCCAAGCTCTAGGCCGGGTGCCGTGGCACATAGCTGTAATCCCAAAACTCGGGAGGTGGAGGCCTGAGGCAGCCTGCATAACTTAGCAAGACTCTGTCTCAAGGTGAAAAGTAAAAAATGGACTGGGGGTGCAGCTTGGTGGCAGAGCACTTGCAAAGCATGTGTGAGGTCCTGGGTTCAACCCTCTAGTACCAAAAAGAAAAATGAAGGAACGAAAGAAGAAAGAAAAGAAAGAAAAAGAAAGAAAGGAAGGAAGGAAGGAAGGAAGGAAGGAAGGAAGGAAGGAAGGAAGGAAAAGAAGAAAGAAAGAGAGAGAGGAAGGAAGAAACCAAGCTTCAGAGAAAGGAATCGACTTGCTCAGGGTCACACAGCTGGCAAACTGGATCCCAGGCTGCAGCCTGCCTAGGAAGATTCCAGGAAGAAGCAGCTTGGGTGTGGCCAGGTTGAGGGAGGTGGAGAGGCTCTCTTCATAGTCAGCTGGGGCCAGTCCTGCAGTCAAAGACAGACGGACTGGAGCTGAGGGGATTTTGTGGTTTTCCCAAGAGCCAGGAGCGAAAGAGGGCAGGTGGGAGAGCTGAGGCCTAGGACTCCGGGCCTCAGCCGCTGCCACCGTTCTCGCCCGGTTTCTCGCCCTGACTTGGCTCTGCATGGAGCCTCGGTTTCTTTATCTACAATGGCTGGCAAACATCTTCTGTAAAAGGCTGATGTCTGGTAAAGAAGTCAGGACTTGGGAGCCACAGGAAGAAAGCAGCCATAGAAAATATGTCAGCAGGTGGGTGTGGCTGAGTCCCAATAAAACTTTATTCACAAAATCAGGCAGCTGGATTTGGCCCATAGGCTGTCGTTTGCCAAACCCTATTCTAACCAACGGGAGAAGAACCTGGCAGCCCACTCCCAAAAAACAATCAGCCATTGAAAACCCTGTGAATAACAGAGAAGCCCTGACATAGTGCCAAGCGTGGCATAGTGTTGTGGAGTGCTTCGTCTGTTATACATAGGGTTGTTATGAGTCAGACCTGACTTGATAGCACCTAACAACGACAACAGCAATAACATTCTTGGAGCTGGGGTTTAGCTCAGTTGGTAGAGCACTGCTCTGCCACTCTTTGAGGCCCTGGGTTTGATCCCCAGCTCCCCCAAAATGAGCAAAGGGCCTGGCAGCCCACTCCTGAAACAATCCCAAAACAGTTAGCCATTGAAAACCCTATGAATAGCAATAGAATCACTGACATAGTGCCTGGCATGGCACAGTGTCGGGGAGCGTTTCCTTCTGCTGTACACAGGGTTCCTACGAGTAGGACCTGAATCAACAGCACCCAACAACATTTTAACCAAAGCAGCTCACTCTTTTTCACAAAGAAGGGAGCAATGGGGGTATCTTTCGGCAGCACGTCAGGTGGGGGACATGGATTTCAAGTGCAGAGGGGGGAAACTTTCCCATGACTCTTTTTTTTTTTTTTTTTTTTTTTTTGGTACTGGGGATTGAACCCAGGGCCTCACGCTTGCATGCTCTGCAAGTGCTGGACCACTGAGCTGCACCCTCAGCCCATTTTTTTTACTTTTTGAGATAGGGTCTCGCTAAGTTATGCAGACTGCCTCTGGTCTCGAACTTGCGATCCTCCTGCCTCTGCCTCCCAAGCCGCTGGGATTACAGGCGTGTGCCACTGCACCCGTGGCTTCCATGACTCTTTCATAGCCTGTCTCATTTAGCTAAAATGTTGGGATTTTTCCTTTCCTTACCTGGGAAGGTTTGCAGGATACTGCAGAGTTAAGGGCAAGACTTTGGAGTTTCTGACCCTGGGATTCAGATCTTGGCTCTGCTGGTGACAGCTGTGTGATCTTGGGGAACATGCTCAACTTCTCTGTGCCTCCCTCTCCTCATCTGTCAGCAGGGCTGGCCGTGCCCATGTCTAGGCACACAGTGAGGCCCACAGTTATAAATTGCTGAGCTAGCAAGCACCCGGCAAGCCTCAGCACTGGGGTTATTCATCACCAGGGCGAGTGGGCGCGTCTCTGGGTGGCAGTTGGTTACCAAGTCACCCCTCCTGACCTGCAACCCATGTGTCCCAGCTCCACAGGCATCCGGGAGGCTGAGCGTTTTGGAACGCCCCCTGGCCGGGCCTCCAGCATCCCCCGGGCCGGGAAGGAGGAGAACGGCGGCAGCGGCAAGTACAGGGCCGGTCGGGTAAGTGGCTCTGTGCACTGGGAGACCCAGCTGTGCTCCCGGCCAGGTGTCCCTGAGGAGGCAGAACAGGGGCAGGTCCCAGGAACACACAGGAGAGAGGCCCTGGCTGCCAACTTCGGGGGACTCTTGTGAGCACCAGGCCTAGCGAAAAAGGTCCCCACAAGACCTCAGGTCTCACGTCTGGAAACGCAGGTCTTACCCGCCTGCATCGGAATCACAGTGGGCGGTTGCAGGTTGGGGGGCCCCTACCCCAGCCTCCTGAGGCAGACAGTCTTGGGGGCAAAGGGAGCGGCACACAGCCAGCTGCCTGGAGAGTCCCAGAGAACCCCAGACTCTGAGAACTGCCGACTCCATTGGCGCGACCAAGAGCCAGTGATGAACCCCTGGCGACCCCAGCCAAACGTGCAGTCGGTCTGAGCCTAAACGGAAATGTGTAGATGGCAGAGCAGGGCCATCCACGCAGCAGCATTGTTTGGACGCCAACTGCATTTCAGGCTCCCTTGTAAGCATGGGGAGGGCAGAACGTCTACAAACCACCACCTTTACCTTTTAAGATGCTCCGTTCTAGGACAGACTTTTGGTTTGCTTGTTTGAGACGGTCTTGCTGTGTAGCCCAGGCTGGCCTCCAACCTGCAATCCTCCTCCCTCAGCCTCCCAAGTGCTAGGATTACAAGTACACGCCTCTGTGCCTGCTGAGGTTCTGGGACATGGCTTCAGTTGTGGGTGAGGTTGTCCCCAGTGGGGTGAGAACCTGAGGGGTCAGAAGCCACTTACTCCTTCCCTGTGATGGCACAGATGTGCATACGCCCTGCAGCCCAGCAGCTCCATGGTCTTAAAATGCCATGGTAGGGGCAAAATGAGAAAAACCCATCTATAAGTCCCATGAGGGGGGCGAGAAACATTGTTTTTTTTTTAAAGCAGGGAAACACTGGTCTGGAAAGAAAGAATTGCGAAGCCTTGGCATGACCACAGGGATTGAGTCTGTCCAGAATAAGATATTTCCTCATACAGGCCTGCTGGGCATGCTCTTACTCAACGGGCACCTACTCTGTGCGCCCTATGCCATGTGCTTTGCAGATGGGATTTCTACATTTTTTTTTTCAGTGCTGGGGCACAAACGTAGGGCCTTGCACGTGCCAGGCAAGTGCTCTACCACTGAGCTACATCCTCAGCCGGGATTTCTGCTCTTTACAACAATCCCTGGAGGTCGCTATTACCATTCCTGTTTTGTAGCTGAGAAAATCAAGGCTCAGAGAGGGAAGGTGATTTATCCAAGGTCACACAGCTGGAAGTGGCAGAGCAGGGACCCAAATGCCAATCTGAGAGTCTCCAAAACCCACATTCTTTGCCATATCAGGCCTTGCTATAATATTCCTTCTGTACCCAGGAATGCAGTTAGACCTCCCCCCAGCCTGAGACATTCTCCAAAGTTTTTCCCTGTATTCCTGTTCTTAACTCTGCTCCTGCTGAACAGGGAGGGAAGAGACTTGAGGGATTATCACCCTGACGATAATTGTCCTCACCCCTGGTAATCAACTGAACCTTCCAGTGGGGAACACAGACCTCTCCTCCCATGTTAATTCACAAAAGCCTCTCAGTCTCCCTGAGCAGCAGAGTAGTACTAATAAGAGGACACAGAGAGGTTAAGGGAGGTACTCAAAGTCACACAGCAATTAGAGTGAAGATGCCACATTTCCCAGATCTTAAACATTCATTTCCTGCCTCTCTTCTTCTCATCTTTATTCTTCTCTTCCTAGCTGCCCCTGGGGAAGATAGGAAGGGGCTTCAGCAGCAAAGACCCAGATTTCCATGATGACTACGGCTCTCTTCAAAATGAAGACTGCGGGGACGATGACCCCCAGGGCAGGCCGGAGCAGTGCCGTCTGGAGGGCTACAGCAGCCTGGAGGTCACCAACGTGTAACGAACCTTCCGCTCCTTTTGCTCCACCAGACTCAATCCGGAGAGACCGGTAGGAAGAGCGGCCGATGGCCCCAGGCGCTGTCCCCACTGTACATAGCGACCTCACGGGGCCAAATCCCGATGGACTGCTGCAATTTCCCATGGGCACCGAAAACAGAGAGGACCCAGCCTGCCTGCCTTGGGTGGCCTTAGGCTCTCCTGCTCCACGGGAGACGGGCTCAGAGGGCCTGTCATGGTGCCCAGCCTCACTGTAGTCCAGAATGCACATGTCTCCTCACTGAGCTGGACTCCCTGAGCGGGCCAAGCGCTCCTGGGGCTTTGCGCTGGGCCACCAAGGCGGAAAGAGGCCCAGGGTCCCCAGACGCTTTCCCAGGAGGAGCAGGAAGGCCCCAGCTAGCCCCAGGGGAGCCCAGGGCACTGCGATGCCGGGCACAAGCCCAGCCAGCAGGTGGCAAGAAGGACAGTCTGCTGCCCAGATGGCCGTCAGCCATGGAGAGTCCTGATGGCAACCGCCCTGGCCCCCCACCCCGGACTGAGAACTTGGACTCTGACTGAGTCACTGACTCTCTTGAGAGTGCAAGAAGAGCCGGTCACTGCTTCCACCTTCAGCTGCGTCCTGTGGGGTAGGCGTGTTGTGGGGCTGTTCCCCCCTCCACCCTGTGGCTGCGCTGAGAGGGGTCAGGTGCAGGGCAGGGCTTGGCGCCTATCACCAGAATGAAAGGTGCTGTAATGGCAGGACTCGGGGCAGGGGGACCAAGTGTGGGGATGACAAGCTGAGGGTGTGGCCTGGGGAGACACTTGTCCCTGTTAATCCAGCATAGCTAGGCTGCCAACTGAAATAGGTGTGCTCACCAATGACGTCACAGGTGCAAAACCCACGGAGCAGAGTCTCTAGGTGTCAGCAGAGGGAACCCCAAGGGCTTTGCTTGACTCACCCCTGTTTTGTTGTGTGGCTTCCTCTCAGCTGCCTCACCTCTCTGTGCCTCCACATTTTCAGCTCCATTGTTTCTGGTTCCCTCCCAGGGGCGCTGTGAGAATTAATGCTTGCTAATGTCTGTACCACCTGCAGCCCTGTGGCTTCCGATCTCATCAGATCTCAGAAGCTAAGCAGGGTTGGGCCTGGTTAGTACTTGGATGGGAGACTGCCTAGGAACACACCAAGTGCTGTAGGCTTGGAAGAAGGACCAGGCAATCCCACTCCCAAAAATCAACCCGCCATTGAAAACTCTATGAACAGCAGAGAAGCACTGACAATGGTGTTTTGCGTGTTGTACGTAGGGTTGCCATGAGTCGGATAACAACTCGACAACGTCTAACAACAACAACAACAATGTCTGCAATGGGTTGGGATATAGATCAGTTGGTAGAGCACTGCTCTGCAATCTGAGGTCCCAGGTTTGGTTCCTAGCTCCACAAAAATGGGAGGACGTGGCAATCCACTCCCCAGGCAATCCTGAAACAATCAGCCACTGAAAACCCTGTGAGGGTCCGACTATGAGTCGGACACGACTCAACAGCACTTAACAACAACAAAACAACAATGTCTGCAACACCTTTGAACCATTCAGAAGACCAGCGGAATAGATGGGGCGGGGTACGGAGAGTTTATCTTATCTGCCACACAGGCCAGACCCTAGCCTGCTTCTCTCCAGCTCTGTCCTGGTGGGAGCAATGTGCAAAAGAAGGAACCTTGATGCTCAGACTTTCCAGTAGACCCCAGCAAGGCCCTCAAACAATGGGAAATGGTGCCTGCCCGGCCCTGTGGACCAGGCGGGCTCGGCGCTTAGGCTCCAGCTGGCTGACCAGTGACTGCTGAGTGACGCTCAGCGAGGCGAAGGGGCACAGAGGTTTTTTGCACACATCGGCCACCATGCGGATCATTTGTTGAAACCACGATGTTCCCCACCCCCCAGGCCATTTGCACCAGGAATCGAGGAGGGGTTTAGATTTCTACCCTGGCACTTTCCAGCAAGTGCCAACCTCTGCGGACCATCCGAGCCCGTGTTCTTCAGTTCAACTAAGTGCTGCCCCTCGCGGGAAAACCGCAAACAGCCTGGTGAAGCTGACGGCTGCTCGTCCACCCGCTGAAGACCACGGCTTCTCTCTGACCTTCACGTGGCCCAGCCTTCCCCGCCACCTGAGTCCTGGTGCCTCGTTGGAGGACAGGTGGACGCAGATCTCGTCTGACAGTTTGGCCTCCTGGACATGCGTTTCTGAAGCCAGGACCCGAGGGGAGGAATCGCTGACCGTGGCCTGGCTTTGTCAAGATTCCGAACCCCAGGATAGTTTTGCTATTCGGCCGCACCCATGGGGTCCCAAAGCTACAAAGCCTTCAGCCCAGAGAGGAGCCATAAAGCCTCCTTCTAAGCTGGTGTCACTGGTCACTCCCAAGCCACATCCAGCAGGTGACCTGGGGCCCGGAATCTGCTTCTTAGGAGGCAGCAAGGGCAGGGTGCTCAGGTGGGCAGAGGGTCCTATAGGGGAGGAGAAAGGGGCAGAGAGGTGTCTGCATGCAGGGCCAGGGGTTCGAATCCAACGGTCACCTGTGCTGCCAGAAGGGACTCTTACATTTCTCCTGGACTCTATCCTGTCAGGGTCAATTGGAGGGGGTCACGGACAGAGATGGCATTGCTCAAAGCCTGCCCTGCAGCAGAGCAGCAAGCCTACGGAATGTAGCCAGGCTCGAGTTCGCCTGCAGGTCCATGATGCCCTCCCAGCACCTATGTTGTGGGGGAGGTGCCCTGACCCTGGCCGCCAGGTGAGGGTTTGGGGCTGTCCCACACAAGGACAGGGCAGCTGAGAAATAAACCGCCTCCCTGAGGTCGGTCAGGCAAGGGAGCTCTGTCCGCTGGTGAATCCCTGATGCCAACTCTTCCCCGTGGTGGGCAAGAGGCGCAGGGCTGAGGAGATGTGGCAGAGGGACCTGTGGCTGGCAAAGGCTGGCAAAGCAACCTCGCAAGCCAGGGACCTGCCGTGTCCCATCCAGATGGCCCAAGTTGGGGTCCCAGTCCCGAAAGGGTGGCATGGCTTCTGGAGCTGGCAGCGGCACCCATGGGCTTCTCGGCAAGCTGCTGTCCTCTGTGCCCACTGTGCCCACTGTGCCTTGCCGTGGGAAGTGTTTAGTGCCAGGCTCTGGAGAGAATCAGCATGGGGGGAGACACCCTGTCCTCCTCCTGCAGGCCAGGGACCAGAGCATCAGAAGGACCCCGCCTGGTGGACCCTGGGCTTCCTGACCCCTGGCACCTCAGAAACGTCCTTTGTCCTGGGCCGAGTGGGCCCTGCTCCCAGACATCTGTCTGTCCTCCGGCTTCGCTGTCATCAGACGCCAGGCTGCAGGAGGCAAGGGGCCACCATGTGCCAACGTGGACCAGGGGAAATGGAGGGCGGGGAGTCCCTCCGCAGCCCGGCTAGTGTGGAGGGACCTCGGATAGGGCCACAAAAGCTTAAGGTCATTGAGCAGGGCTGGGTCTTGGCTGAACACAAAATTCAACAAGATGTGACTTCAGCCAGGCCTCTAACCCGGGGAGAGGACAAGGCCTCCATGCTCGGGCCCCGCTGCCCCTTTGCATAAAGCCCTGTGACCTGGGGCTCAGCACCTCCAGGGTCTGAGCTGCGGGGCTCCAGCGGGATCTCCTGAGGACAGGTGGGGGAAGTAGCCCTGTGGGCAGTGGCAGCGTCTGGATCATCGAGTGAGGACCCAGAACAGGGAAGAGAACGTCCTAAGCCCCGCCCCTAAGGATGATCTGAGAACAGAGGCGGGGCTGCCAACCCCTGCGTGCCTTCCTGACAGCACGTCCTAACACACCGTAAGCCCCGCCCCGTGAGGATGGTCTGAGAACTGAGACCGGGCTGCCAGCCCCTGCGTGGTGCCTTCCTGACAGCGCGTCCTAACACTCGCAATAAACACGACGCTCAGCGCTTGGCCTGCGAGGCCCCGTGTCCTTCTGTCCGTTTTTCTCACTCACTTTCTCCAGCAGCCTCTTGGAGAGGGGCGACCATGAGCCCGTTTCATGGATGGGGAAACAGATCGGAGAGACGGAAGGGTTTGCCCAGCTCTCTAAGGCCTAAAAGTCAGGGGCCAGGGACTTGATCCCAGTCCCTCTGCCTCCACACCCCAGGCTCGTGGTCCCCTCTGTGCCTTCTCCCCACCTGCAGAGTTGGCTATCTCCCCCCGAGACCCACCTCCCAGGTGGAGGTCAGGTGCGCTCTGCGTGCTGGGCAGATCTCTGGTGGGGCACCACCCCATGTCCTGGGACCCTGACAAGTCCCCCTCCCTGGCCATGTGCTTCACCCTGTCACTCCTCCCGGGGCACCTGCATCTTCAGGGATGGAATCACAGGTGTCCTGGCGTGGGGATGGGCACTCAGATGGCATGGGGGGAGGTCTTTTCAGAGTGTGGACATCTAGGGGCATCTGACACCTGGGGTCACCCTGAGATCACGTCTCTCAAACTCTGGGGTGGTGTGGCTGGGCCAGCGACCACACATCCACCACCCAGGGCCTGGCAGACAGATGCGCCTTCCCAGGAAGCCCTCGTCACCTCCGCCCAGGTGCCTTAGTAACCCTGACGGAAGCCACCTTCCCATTCCAGCCTGTCTGCTCCTCCCGGGCAGGAGGCCAGACAGCTCCCCGACTCATGGCTAAGGGCAGGGAGAGTGAGCTCT